>JAFIRS010003389.1:0-138360 GCA_018342105.1 Gonioctena quinquepunctata
CAGGGTGTTTCATTTCTGAAACCCTGACCCCAAAAGGGGGGCGAAAAACCCCCGGATGTTTTTGAAAAATTCTTCCCCATTAACATAGGCCCCAAAAACGCTTTTATTTCTGAGATCCCGGATGTTAAAAAATTTAACAAAATAATGGTTTTCCCCCTAATATCTTAAAACCGCTTTGGCTTTTTTTCTGAATTTTGGTACATGCAATGTACGCAAAAAAATACATTTTTTCCATGATAAAGAATTTTTAATTTTCATAAGTTGGTCCTTTGTTCATGCCCTTTTTTTTTTGCCCAAAATAATGATACGCCCCCGTTTTTTTTTCCAAAAATATAATTTCTTTTATTTTCTTCTATCTTCTTAAAAAAAATGGTCTTCTGCTTTTTTTTCGTCCGGCAAACGGTTTTGAGTTAAAAAATAAAATGCATTCATTTGCTCGCCCCAAAAGGAAAATCACCCTTGAAGGGAAAGGTTATTTTGTTGGCTAGAAACATCATTGCTAAGAACACATTTCGTTGTTTTCAACAAAAAACCAATTCTGACATTTTTTCGCTAAATAGGGATTTTTTAACGTTAAAAAAACTTGTTTTTTTTAAAAAAAACAGGGTTTGAATTTTACAAATATCGAATGAGCAGACATGCATTACTTGTGGGGGCTTGCTGACGAAAACGCATATGAAGCCAGGCGACTGTATCGAGAGCCCCTTTCCCAAAGGGGGAAGGGTTTCCCTGAAGTTCGAACGTTTTTCGCAACCCCCACAGAAGGTTAGGGAAACGGGGGTTTCGAGCCAAATCACATTTTGGAAAAGGAGCACGTCGGATTCCAAGAACCCAACAATTGGGGGTGGCTGCTTCAAATTCAGTGGGACGAAAATCCTGAAATGAGTATGAGGCAAGTTGCCAATAATTTGAATATTACCCATATTCTGGTAAAAGGGGAATTCTTCATGATTATTCTTTTATATCTTTATCACATTAAAGGGGGTTAAAGGCTCTACTTCCCCCAAACATTCCATTACTGGGTGAATTTCTACCAGAAAAGTTACCAAAAATTTTATTCACTGACGAAGCTGGTTTTCTAAAAACAGAATCAAAAATTTTTTCATAATAATTTTTTTGGGCCAGGAACCCCGCACCCAATCGTGGAACCCTCATCCCCCCCGAAGCAGTTCCCCCAATTAAATGTGGCTGGAATTTTTGGGAGACTACCAAATTGGAATTTTTTTTCACCCCCAGATTGAATGGACAAAACTATCCCCGTTTCCCTTGGAGATAATTTGCCAATTCTTTTTGGAATATTTCCCTATTTTAATGCGAAATCGCATGTGGTTTATGAAAATGGGGGGCAGCTCATTTCAGGGGGCTGGCACGCGAATTTAAAACCCAAAAAAACTTTCTTCGCGGGATGGGTGGGCGGAACAGGTTATAGCGAGAAATTTGGTGACTTCAACAGTCATGATTATTTTTTTTGGGGACATCTTGAGATTTTTGGTTACAGTCAACCAATTTAACTGAAAAAAAATTGCTAAACCTCGTAATAGTTTCTATGAAGCAAAAAGGGGAATCTGGGGAATTTTCCAAAGAGTACGGGGAGTCAATGAGAAGGGGGGGGGCTGAAGGGGCATCTTGCAGGAGGCGGACTTTTTGAATTGTTAATTTGATTTTGGTTTTTTTTTTCATAATAGTTATATTTTAAAAAAATATAAAAGGGTTTTTTTATGCGTACTCATCACAAAAAAAAATGATAGTTACCATGTTATAAGAATCTTGCTCAGATCCTTTGGTTTACCACAATTGTGAAATGAAGACAAGCAAATGAATGATTTTATTTTTTTGAATCGAAAACCGTCCACCCGACAAAAAAAAAGGCCGAGACCATCTTTTGAAAGATGTGGGACAATTACAGAAATAATATTTGTTGGAAAAAGACAGTGGCGTATCATTATTTTAAAAAATAAAAAGGGGCATGTTAACGGGGATGCCACTGAGGGGAAATTTAAGAAATCTTTCATAATGGAAAAAATTTTTTTTTATGCGTTCTTCACATGTCCCAAAAATTTTAAAAAAAAAAGGACACAGCGGTTTTAGGAAAATTTGGGAAAGAACTGTTTTTTTTGTTTTTTTTTAACATCCTGTATCTCAGAAATAAAGGGGTTTTGGGCCCCCAAGTTTATGTAAAAATTTTTCAAAAAAATCACCCAAGGATTATCGCCCTTTAGAATCAGCATTCAATATGAAAAAACCCTGTATATATCTATACTACAAAATTCTGCAAACATTTCGAAAAAACCAATTTTCCCGGATATTTGTGGGTTCCCCCTTTGGACTTCTACCAATTTCTGAAAGGGCCGAGGTTATAAAATTTTTTTTCCGGGGGCGATAACCGCTCCTTTGACCTTCTTGACTTGATCCTAATGATACCAGGCCCTTGGGATCTGGCCCCCGTCATCCATATGGTAAAAATATTTTTCATTCCAGCCCCTTTTATGCCGAAAGAGGATCTGCTGGTTTTTTTCCCTGGGCTTGGGCGAAGTCTGCGCCTCCCCAAGTCGATTTTTCAACATGCTTTCGCGGTCTACATTGACCTTCAGTAGCCCATTTTATAATCCTCAGGTTTTTCCCTATTCATTTTCAGCGGTGCTGTTTTCTTTTTTCAGAAGAGTTTGGTATGAATCTTCAAAAGGACTTGTTTCACTATTTTATACCAGTACCCCGCGTTATTTTCTGTTGAGCAGAGGGGGGGCCCAGAACTTTTTATGCAAACAACTTGTACCAATGGATGAAATTTTAACGTGAATTCCAAACGTATTTATTGGTGAAAATATAAAATGAATATTAACAGTTGAAAATGTTTGACAAGACTGTGACATATATGAACTTTTTCCCATGAAAAGGGTATGACTTTTTAATTATCTTGAATACATTTCAACATTTCCCCCCAAAGGGCAATTCCAGTTTTTTAAAATAAAAAACAGGCCCCATCCGAGCATCTCCAAAAATTTTTCCCATTTTTTTTTTTTTCGGAAAACCCCTTTTGTGAAAATATAAATGTCATTTTTCCCGTTGACACATGTTTCATTAAAACCTTCGTTTCTAATGAAACTCTGATGAAATGATATCTCAGATCGATGTTTTACTTCTAGCATGAAATGTTGAATTTTCTGCTATTTTGGGAGGGGGAAAAATTATAATTAAAAAAATTATTTTTTGTCTGTCAACTTTTTCCGTTCTGAATTCTTCATGAAATTTCGGAATATATCGCCCCTTTTTGAAAATTCAGTCATCCCCATATTTCCTGCTTCGGTGAGGAGAGGGCGGCTTGCTTTTTCGAACCCCAGGGGGTTGGACTTCCGGATAAAAAAAAAAGTATATCCTGAATAGGATCTTTTGTCATCGAAAAAGCCCCCCAATCAGCATCCACAAAACCTGTAAAAACTTCCTGATCTGGTGAAAAAACAAGTCCCAAATCAATGGTTCCTTTCAGGTAGGGGGTAGTACACGTTTACCTGCAGTCCAATGTAGTTTATCGTAGCAATTGTTGTACTCCCCAAGATAACCAACTGCAAAGCAATATCCGGTCTCGTTGTAGTGCTCAGGTACGTCAAAGCACCAATCAATTCACGATACGGTATTTTTGCACATTTTTCTTTTGGGGGGCTCCTTGGGACTTTATTAATTTCACTTTGGGGGGCCCAATGGATTTGACACGGGACTCGAATCTTTTCATCCCAAAACGGTTCAGTAATTTTTGATGTATCCTCTTTGATGCATTGCTATTCCATTTTCCCCCTTCAAAAAACTCTATTCCGGCAATCCGACCCCTCCCAAGTCCTTCACATCAAAATGATTCGATAGTTTCTGATATATTTTTCCCCCTATTTTTGGATTTTCCGAAACTACCAGGATGTTGTCAAAAAAATCACAATCTTTTCCCAAGTTTTCCCCCATGGATCAAAATTTGATGGTTTTTCCAGTGATATGGGGGAACGCTATTCAGTTTGTTATACCAACTTCTTCCGGCTTGACGAAGACCGTATAGTGTTTTTTTAAAATAAATTTGGCCAGACAAGTTGACCCAACATATCAGCCGCCTGGGATAACTTTGGGGTTCAAAATTTTTTCCGCACTCCCCAGCGTTTAAAACTTTCAACATTTTGGGGGTTCCATGAATATTTCTTCCTTTTTTTCCCCATTTTGGGTACGAAAATTACATAAAACCCTTCGGGGGTGACATTTTAAATTTTTGATTGCCAGTGCCGCAACAAGTCGAATCGAATTAGTCTAGCAACGGGAGCGGAAGTTTGATTGAAATGTTCACCTGGCCCCCTTGACAAAAACCCTTTGGGGCCCAAGTCGTGCTTTCCTTTATCGAGGTTCCATCAGCTCTGTCTTATTTCGTAAAATCATACGACTTCCAATTATATGTCGGTTTTTTTTGGACTTTCCCCTTTTGAGTTCCCAGGTATTTTTTTTTTTTTGAGGGGACTTAATTTTTTCCCACCGAAGCAGGGACCACTCGGTGTTATCAGGTCCAGACATCGCATGTTTCCCTTGGAATTTCTGGAAAAAAGTGCAATGTTTCCTTCTTCATGTTGAGTTTCCATCGCTCTATAAACCCCTTCCCAGGTCTTCCCCCAGAGCTCCCACCTTTTAATTCCCGGGCTGCCGGTCCTCTTCTGAGTAGAGAGTGTTGTTTTGGGTATATTTGGGGTTCTTCATCCCTTGAACATTATCCTCAGGTTCCGGTTCATTTTTTTGGGTTTTGCCGGTTAAAAAAGATATTTCTAACTTCAATGTCAATTGTTCGGAAATTTAATCAATTACCTCATTTTTAATTGGAACAAAATCTTGATATTCATCAAGACTTGATTGATTTTTTTTCAAAAAAAATTTTACATCTCTTGTTATGTGAATTTTCCGTTCTTCTTTCAGCCAAATTCGATATCCTTTTGATTATTCCCGGGAAAATCCGGAAAATGCCCTTTGCATCAAAGTCAAATTTTCCCCTACCTGAATCCCTTGGACAGAAAAAAATCTTAGCCAAATTTCTAAAATGGGATAAACTGGTTTCTTTTCGATTCCAAACCTCATACGGAGTTTTTTTCCCTTCAAACTCCTGGTAGGACAAAGATTTCCCGGGGTTTATTCCCCTGTTGACGGCTTCAAAAATGAAGATGGTTAACCAGACTGCATGGTAGACATCTTGTTTTATCTAGGAATTTACGGTTTCTTCTTTTTTGCAATACCGTTTTGTTTCCCGGGTTATACGGACAAGTAAGACCCTCTTGTAATACCTCGGCTATTCAGCAAATCTTCAAATTTTTTTTTGATATTCTGTCCCCTTATCTGATTGGCCGTTTTTTATCCCCCTTTTTTTTTTTCTTAAGGTGATGAAATTCTTTTGTGATATCGAGTACTTCCGTTTTGGGTCTAATGGGCCTCAATTTTACACCATCGGGAATGATCATCAATAAACTGCATGAAATATTTCGCCTTTTCCCAAAGGAATCTATCCTCATTGGTCCCATACATCAGTATGTATCAGTTCTAGTAAGCCACTTTTCTGGGGGGGAAATTTTCGGGGGTGGGGTTTTTTTACATTTTTCGTGATGGCATACGTCCATTTGAAGTTTTTATGACATTTTTTAATTTTATTCCCCAAAAGATTTCTTTCCGTTCGGGTTTGAGGATATCTTCAATATTCAGATGTCTCAGCCGACGATGCCAAATTCAAGATTTCCTTCATTTTTTTTGTGGGAAAACTGATTCCTGGGAAAACCCCGCACATAGTACAATTCCCTTTGATACGATCTGCAATCAATTTAATATCACCGTCGGTCCCCACCACTAAAAAGCAATGTCCTTCTTGGGAAAACGACTTCAAATCCATTTTCAGCTATCTTCCCCAAAAGACATCAGGTTTAAAACAAATCTGGAACATACATAATGTTGCTTTCGATTCTCCATTAACATCGGTCATGAACGATCGGTACCTTTGGTTTCCATTTTTAGATGATTGATTTCCCACCCAAAGATTCCAATTGAAACTGGGGTTTTAGTTTTTTTACATGGAAAGTGACGTTTCAAACCCCCGTCTAACAAAATTTGTTTTAATATCCCAATTTGAATATTTTGGTGGCAAATGGGGCCCATTTTCGGGGATATTTTGCTTAAATGTTCATCTTTTTTTATTTTTATTTTACATTCTGATGCTTTAAATTCCCCTTTTTGGCATTTGTGACAACGAAATTTAAAATTTTTGCCCTTTATTAGCTTTTCCCAATGGGGGAAAACCTTTCATAGACTTCAGGGGTTTTTGGGTTTTATCGGCTTTGAAAATGCTTTTTTTTTTCAAACTTTCATTCTGCATTGAATTCCCAGTTTATTTTTTCGTGCATCGTTTTTTTCAATGATTTTCCCGTAGCATATCTGGGAAATGGTAATTCATCTTGGGCTCGATTGCCAAACTGAAATTTTTTTAAAAATAGAGGGCAAAAATGTACAACAACATAATGGACAGTAAGTTTGGGTTGATTTCGACTTCCCTTTCGTTCAATTTTTCAACTGCGTCAAAAAAATTTTTTCAAATGATCCCCGAACATCTCACCATCATTCATTCGCTGCAACGTGAGCTGTTTTAATAGTGTCGCTTTTTGGCTGGTCCTTTCGACTGGTAAAAATTTTTTCCCAAATTCTGCCAAACTTGACAAGAAGTTGTGCATCCCTTTTATTTGTTTCAATTCTGATGGACTGATTGACAGAATTATATCGGATTTTTTCTTTGTAATCATTCTTTATCCCAAATTTTTTACACTGCTCAAAGAAGTTGGGTTCCCCCTTTAATCGAAAAAAGGTTTCGATAATTCACCTAAACGTATACCCATGCATCTTCTTGATCCCGTAAAAGGGTTTCCCTTTGCATTTTTCCCGGATCATAATTATCTTTGCTCAGGGGTTTTAATTCTAGATATATTCGCCGAATTCATATTCACAGAATCCTTTATATTTCACACTATGAGAGTCTTTCAAAACGTTTTAATTGGGCAGGGGAAAACCTTTTGGTTAATTTTTAGTTTAAGAATTCTAGGCTAACAGATTTCAGATCCTGGGCCCAAAACCCGTTGAGCAGAGGGCGGGAGAACTTTTATTGTGCAAAACAACTTGTACCCCAAAGGATGTAATTTAACGTGAATTCCAAACGATTTATAAGGAAAATATAAAATGAATATTAACAGGGAAAAAGTTTGAAAAGGGGGGTTTACATATATAAACATATCCATGAAAACGGTATGACTCTCATTTTTTCTTGAATCCATTTCAACATTTTCTGGGTTGGTCGAGTGTGGAAACACTTGTTTGGTTATGCTCTTTTTATAAATTTTGGAAAAGGGCCCCTGGTCCCATAAACTCCTTTTCATAGTGCTTCTTTTTTCCAGAAAGTTGGGTTTTTTTTTCTCAAAGCGTTGATGTCCAGGGGCCCATAGCAATCTGGGTTCTATCCGAGCTTTCAATGCTGCTTGGCTGTCTGACATGATTCTGATCGTTGATTTTCGCTATTTCTGTTCTTTCAGACAGAGTTCGAATGAAAAACCCTTTGTCTAATTTTGTATTTCGGGAAATTTATCATTTTCAATCCCAGATCGCTTTCGACCCATCGGGCATCTTCCCGTGTTTCAAAATTTTCTGGGATTTCTATTTTCCTTCGAAATTGATCAGCCTTTCCCGGCCTCCCTGCTAATATTTGTTGAGTTATTAAAAGGGAAATTATTTGTTGAGTTATTAACAAACCTGCAATGAAAAAAAAAAATTCTATACAAATATGGAACTCCATAAATATCTTCGAAAAAAAAATTTTGAATTCATTTTAATTGAATCTAGATTGAAATTTTCTTTAATAATATTGGTAATGGTACAGAGTATTGAGCGTAAAAAAATTAAATTTTTCGTGAATTTTTATTGACATCTTCAGCTTCCATTTCAATGTACATTTTTAATCAATAACGGACAATCCCGCAAAAAAAGATATACTAAGTGGATAAAAAAATAATATACGACAATCGTCTACAAGTCTGGGAAAAACGTACATATATCAAGGACGTTCCCTGAACTACGTAGATGTTATAAAGACCAAAAAAAGGATCATATAAAAACCCGCTAAAAAGGGATCACGGAAGAAACATTATCAGAATATTATTGAAACATCCCGGTAATCCCCAAAAAAACGATGGAAATTTGGTTTCCAAAAAAAAAAAACTATCAAAAAAACGAAAAATATCATCGCTATCAGATGAAAAGAGCCTACTAGAGAACCCTATAGATGTTCAATCTTTTAAACTGTTTTTTTTAAAAAGCCCCAATTTTATATAATTGAGAATATCTTTGGGTCTGCTATGGTTTTTTCAATGAACCCTCAAATTTTTTTCCCAAACATTGTTTTTTTTTGCATCCTTAACGCAAATGGAACAATGTGAACCTTCCAAAAAAAAATTGAAAAAATTTGAGTTCTTATGGCTTTTTGGGTAAAACTGGGGGCCTAAACCCCCTTTCAGAATTTTTTTTCAAAAAAATTTTTTTGGCCCAGGGGGCCTTCCCATTCTAAAAAAAAGTGATCCAAAAAAGGGCCCGTTATTATCGTCCCATAAAATATTCCCCCCATATTTTCAAAAAAAATTTGAATATGCGTATTCAGGGGGAATGAATCTTCACTTGAAGCAGATTTTGTATAATAATCGACAACCAGCATGGATTTAAAAACAAACAAATCGACAAACAGTGCTGTTCACTCTGTTTATGAAAACCTGACTAATCTGGTTGATGAGGAGGTGCCCTTTTGGAGATCTTCAGTGATCTCAGCAGGGCTTTCGACTCGTAAAACCATAACATCCTAACAAATAAATTAATTGAAATTGGTGTTCGGGGATTTTCTCTGGATTGATAACCATATCTGTACGCACGTCCCCAGTACGTTAGTCTTCCAAGGATTATCTTGACATCAGTGTAGGTGTCGTTCAAGGATTAGTAGTGGGCCCAATATTGTTATAAACCATGTAAATGACATCGTAAGAGCAGGGCCCCTCTACACATTTCACGTTGTATGCAGACGATACGTTCATACTTATCCGAAAAAACCAACTATTCCTTGGGAAAAGATGAAATGAAGTTATTTTCAGTATGTATGACTGGTTCTGCATGAACTCACAACACCCAAAAAGCAGAAAAAAAATCAGTCAATGCATTTTTTTTAAAAGGCAAACACAAGTGCCAACCATTCATGTGAATATTAATAATGAAGTTAAAGTGGAAATATTGCGTCCGAAAGACATAAGAAAGAAGGGCATCTTGTGGCATAGTCGACAAACTATTAAAATAAAGAAAAAAAACATGCTTCATGAGTTCTAGCCATACGCTCCACCAGCTGAGTCATTAAAAAACATAGGAATCGACACACACTCGTGAATATTTTACTTCCATAATTTAATGTTCATGCCCGAAAATGAATCGAAGATCAAACGTACTTATCAATGGGCCCTCGAGATCCATTACCGTCACTCAACGTCATCGTTATTTGACGATTTCAATAGCAGATTTCAGGAAAATGATCTCTCACTACTGATGATATTCAGACAAATATATAATGTTGAAGTGGAAATATTGCGTCCGAAAGACATATAAAAAAGAAGGGAATTTCGAGGCATAGTGGACACATTATTAAATTAATGAAAAAAAACATCCTCGAGGGGAAGTCGAACCTGTGTTATGTTATGTTTTTTATTTTATCTTTCTCATTTTTACATCACATTGTATTTAAATAATTATTCATCAAGTAGTTAAGCATTGATTTTGTTCAGGACAGATTTGAAGGTTGTCAAATATAATATCAGACAGATCCTTGTTTCGTATTTAAAATAATATTGAATTAATACATTTGGCTGAAGCCAAATACAAAGAGATACAAATGAGTTTCTTTCTGTCATACACAAAGCTCATCAAGGAGTCACAGCATGTCAGAATCTAGCTAAATACGGTATATTTTTTTTATTGGTGCCCCTTTTTACCCATTTAAAGCACGCCTCAGCGTGTTTAAATCGAACTTTAAAAAACGCGCGTTTTTTAAAGGTAACCATGACAACATCAACAAATCGAGAAACGTGAAGTCTAAATGACAAATTTTGATTATTGATCTGACAGGAGTACCTTGTAACGTTAAATAAAATATTACTCACAATTCGTTCATTTATATGTGCTCCTCCATCCATTTGATGAACTTTTTCATATTCTTTTATATATATCATGGATTTTCGCGGTATTAACCGCGATTCTGCCTCACTATTCAAAAATCGATATTAGAATCATTCATTTTGAGCTCTGGTGACAACAAATATTGATCTTTGGTAACAAATTGCAAATGAATGTTTTTCTCATTTCCATGACAACGAAAGGTATACTGATGTCACATCACGAATTCAACCTTCTTGCATTATTAGTTCTTATTTCTATTTTTGTAGTAATAATACCAGTATATATGATTTCAAAGTGCACCAATAAAAATAACGTAAAGTATTCGTGGATAACTGGTCTTAAAACACTTGTCTCATTCGAGCACTCCGGCTGCGCCGTCGTGCTCGAAAAATGCCGTGTTTTAAAGCCCTTTATCCACTTATACTTCTAATATACTATATTGGCCAGGAATCATGAGAGATATCAAAATTTTGTTCTATCGTGTGATGTTTGTCAAAGACATCGAAAAACAATCCAAAACAACCACTCATACCTCATGAAATTCCAGATTATCCATGGCAAAAAGTTGGTATAGATTTCAAATATTTTAAGGGCATAGATTTTCTTGTAGTCGTTGACTATTTCAGTAAGTTTTTAATAGTTAATAAACTGCAGAGCAAAACCGCTTCTTCAGTAATTTCAAATCTGAAAAATATATTCGTTTCATTTGGTCTTCCCTTGGAAAAATTTTCCGATAATGGTCAGCCCTTCAGCTCCTCTGAATTTGAAATGTTTGCTGAACATTATAATATAAAATTAACTACTTCGAGTCCTCACTATCCTCGATCGAATGGTATGATAGAACGTCACAATCAAATAATAAAAATCCATTCACTAAAGTTATGGAAGATAATTCTGAAGATCTCTTGTTGGCTATCCTCTACTATAACAATACTCCAAAGAATGGGATACCTTCTCCATCTGAATTACTTATGGGTAGAAGACTTCGTACTCTAGTGCCTGTTTCCGAGAGTCAGTTGATTCCTAATTTTGAAATAGAACCATCTCGAGAAAAAATGCAGTTAAATCAATTCAATCAGAAGCAGCATTATGACATCGACACTAAAAAACTGAGCGAATTACAGATTGGTCAAAAAATATTATTTCAACATAATAACGAATGGAAATTAGGAGAAGTAGTGAGAAGAAACAGAAAATGACTATAACATACTTGAAAGAAGTGAGCAAGTAATTTACAGAAGAAATCGTAAACATCTCAGACCTTATTAATGCACTCCTCAACATCAGTGAAACTTAACGAGAACCTTACCAGTTACTACAGCCCAGAGTTCATTCAATGAAAGAAATCAAGATGATCAATATCATGAAGTTGGGCATGAATCACTGAAGTCTAGTGAAGAATACCCTGAAGTTGAAGTTCCACCCAAGAGCTACGACAACGATGCTGGCTGCGGCATAGTAACACGAAGTGGTAGAAAAATTATTATTCTTAGAAGATTCAATTAACTTTTTTTTTCAATTTTTTACAAGAGAAGGGCGTGTGTTATGTTATGTTTCTCATTTTATCCTTATTATTTTTACATCACATTGTATTTTAATAATTATCCATCAAGTAGTTAAGCAATAATTTTGTTCAGGACTAAATTTGAAAGTTGTAAAATATAATATCAAACAGATACGTCTTTCGTATTTAAAATTATATTGAATTAATACATTTGGCTGAAGCCAAATACGAAGAGATACACAGAACCTACGACTTATGATTTCTAGTCATACGCTCCACCATCTTAGCCAGTCGAGGACATATGAATCGACACACACTCGTGAATCCTTTCCTTCCATAATCTAATGTTCATGTTATAAAATGAATCAATCAATATTTCCACTTCAACATTGTATATTTGGCTAAATTTTATCAGTGGTGAGAGTTCATCTTCCTGAAATCTGCTACTGGAATCGTCAAATAACGATGACGTTGAGTGATGGATAATGGATTTCGACGGCCATTGATAAGTACGTTTGATCTTCGATTCATTTTCTGACATGAACATTAAATTATGGAAGGAAAGGATTCACGAGTGTGTGTTGATTCCTATGTCCTCGAATGGCTCAGATGGTGGAGCATATGGCTAGAAATCATGAGGTCGTGGGTTCGACTCCCACTTGAGGATGCTTTTTTTCTTTAATTTAATAATTTGTCCACTATGCCACAAAATTCCTTCTTTCTTATTAATAATAAAGTTTTGGAAAATGTACCATATGTAAGGTTTCTTGGCCTATTCATTGAAGAGATTCTTGACTGGACAAGACACTGCGAGAGATTAATTTCGAAACTCAACTCTGTCAGCAATATATTCAAAAATATGAGATCAGTTCTGACGGAAAAACAATTGATAATGTTATACTATGCTCAGGCCAAATCGACTAAGATACAGGATCTGTTTCTGGGGCTATCCATCTATTTCAATGATGTATTTATCTCGCAAAAAATATTCATTGTATCGCTGGTGTCTCTCGTACCACTAGTTGTCGAAATTTCTTTAAACCTCACCGTGTTTTTGTAATTTGTAATCTAACCACTTTTAAGGCAAATAAATAAATTTACTCTATTAATACGAGACAGCAAAATGACTCACATGTACCATTTTCGAAAACAAATTTTTTATATAGATCACCCACTGTGACTGGGTACAGGTTGTTCAATAAACTTTCGGCCAACATTGAATCATGTGTAACAGTGAGATCATTTGAACAATGTCTTAGGAAATACCTACTAGAAGCTAGTTCCCTGGACGAGTTTTGAAATGTTAGTCTTAGTCATAGGGCCGATATTTTAATGTCAGTGTAAACTCCAAAAACCTTAAACCAGTTTATCTTCAAGTTCAAACCAAAGGTGGTGAAAAAGTCATGTTATAAAAACACCTAAGATTTTTATTTTCCATTTATATAAATGGCATCTGTCACTTGGCCTTATGGTGTTTAATCGTGATGACTGTGTCGTTCTGTGAAAAGTGACGTGAGCAAAATCACTTTCCATTTATATTTGAGATAACCTCCAGATGAGTTGTTGGAAGGTCCGGTATATCTGGTTTTAGATAAGATACATGCATAAAATGTGGATACATGTAAACATCCCTTGTGCTTTCTCGCTTTCTCAGATATGGAAACAAAACGGAATTGCAATTTTTCAAAACTAGAAACGGACACACTTATGACATTGGTGAAAATTTACAAAGATGTAGTAGAATGCGGGAAATCCGACACAGTGAAATGGAAGTATAGCTTATTTCAAAATAAATTTTTGATGTTAGACTCGATTTTAATATGTCAATTTTTTTCCTGTTGGCTAACCTACTTAAACGTTTTCAATCCTTCAAACCATACCTGAGGTAGGGTTTAAGGTTTAAACTCGATGACGTCACTCAAGAGTTCAAACTGACATTATAATATCGGGCCTTTTAGTTAATTACTTTTTGACAAAGTCTATACATGTTTCACCATGTCATTGAGAAAATGAAATATTATTATTATTATTATTCAGTTTTAAATTTTTTGGACAAAAATCAAACAGAAATATTATCTGTTCATGACAATTCTCCAAATATAATGGTGGGGGATGATCCATATAGATTCCATGGGAAAGTAATATCACAAACTTCATTCGTCCATGGAAGACTTCATATACATTAGTTGATAAAAGAATCAGTGAAAATGACAGAGTGTTGAATAATGATCCTACCTGCCGAATAATGAATATAAGATATAGTAGAGTATTTGGATATAAGCCCAGAGATGTTCAAATATGCATGATGCTCTATAATTCCATGGAGTTTCCGTCGAATTGTCGGTTTGCTAGCAGCATGGACCAAGTCTTGTTTTCATCCCGTATATATCACACATTCCAAATATTTGATTCAGTCGAATATACATTCACATATCAACGCAAACAACAAACAATTCGCCAGTCCTAAAAAGTAATTCGAATATGTATGTAAATGCAGAGCAATGCAAATGTACGAATGACCATCGAAATATTTTCAGTAATGAAGCAATTTGTCGAGCCGCAACGTGATTTTTGAGTTCAATCGATTTTAGAATAATTTGTGATACGATACGCTTGAAATCTATATGACATGTTGTTTTAATAAATGGGTCATAGTTGACAAGAAACGAGGATCTACTCAGTCCTAAAGGGTATTCATGAACAATAGATGATATGCTTGGCGGGCCACATGAGACTATCCAAATTAGTTTGAACATTCCAACGTCCTACCTCCAGAATGATCATTTCGATGAATTCAATAGAAATAGAAGTCGTGTCAGGCATAATAGGCGGAGACACGGAATTATTATTGCTTTTAAAAATGCCTTAAAATACAAAATGTACCTAGAAAACATTTTTCGAATCAAATTTCGATTACAGCTGTTCCCATTCATTTTTTAAAATCAGCAAATTTTGAAGCTACTAATCCTTTTAACGTGAACGACCGAGAAGCCAATAGCCGTAATCGGGTTGATTGTAACATTAAATGGCAATGTTGCCAAGTTTTCCCGAACTATAAATGTCGGAACTAGAACACTATTCGCAATGTTAAGGGCCGATGGCGGATTTGAAGGGTGTAAACATATTCGATCTGTCATAAAACAATATAATAATGATATAATAACGTTTATTCGCACAATAATTGACAAGATACATATACAAAGTAGCAAATAAACAAAAGGAATCTGCAAAGCCTCATGGCTGTGTGCAGAATAAGTAATCACTTAAATAAAATAAGAATAAAATAGTTTTAATGATTTCTATGTCTACTGCAATCAATATACAAACAATACAATACTAAACAATAATAATTGGAAAGGAATAAATTGAATGAAAAAAATGATAGTGTAATACTAAAAAAGAAGCCTTGTGCATATGAAACACTGTAACATTGATCCACACCGTGTAATCACATATCATGGTGACAGTTGCATATACCGGGTGATTCTCTAAGGGTGATTCTCTAAGGTGGCTCCTATAATTTTTATTATTGAAGATAGAAATTTGGGGGTTGTGTATTATAGTTAAATTTTTTTCAACATATTAACTTGTTTTCCGTACTTCCGGTTTGACGGAAATGACCAAACTTTTTTTTTTTTAAATGAGACACCTATATATTTTAACTTATTTCGATAGAGAATGACATTCTCAATACAAAAACCTCACTTGTCAATATTTGACAAATAAAGTCATTTTATTACAATTTTATTTTTAGATCTAGAATGCCATGGATCGTTGAATCGCTTCATTTTTTTATCGAGTAACATGGGAAAATACGGCTTTGAGGTTTATGACTTCAAGTCGTTTTAAGATCCATTTAAAAGCCAAAATATGAATTTGTCCAGTTAACTTGATTTGTTCGAATGGAAAGGAAGTGGCTCATCAGCTTTTTTTGAAAGATAATTTTCTTACGAATAATTTGATACCACACTATCACTTCATTTTCACTATTTTCCTGAATAATTGCAAAAGCAATCATACCTAATAACAAATGATACGTATCCGGTATACCAAGTCCTGTTATTCTAGTTATCCGTGACAAAAAATTGAAGCTGTTGCTATGACTGCCTAAACAAATAGGCTAATGAAAATGCTGTCACTTTTAAAACTATTTGTTCCGTAGTTTATAATTTGATATCAAAATAATATGAAACAAAAAAATTTACATGCCGCTAATTTACGGAGAAGCAAAAAAAATGCAACTGATGCAGCTCAATTTATGCTCAGAGATTCCCTATCGTCGCCATCCCACTCGGCATTATTTTGCAAAAATGGAAAATGCGAAATTAACCAATAGAAAATGCCAATAACTTCATCGTCAGTGAAAAAAAAAAGTAAACGTGTTGGCCTATGTTGAAGTGAATTGTACGACGTCAATTCGCTAAATTGTTTCTGAGTGTGATATAAGTTATTCGTCTGTTTGAAGAATTCTTCACAATTATAATTATCGATTATTCAAGTTCCAACTACACCAACATCCTTACGATAACGACCACAACCGAAGATTCACTTATTGCAACTGGTTTTTGACTAAATACAGAGAAGAGGTACGTTTTCCATTTAAAATTATTTATCCAGATGAAACTCGATCCACCAACTTGGGTCTGTTCAATCGGAATAATGAAAGGTACTGGTCCCAAACAAATTTACATCTGATGTGAGACATCTTCAAGAGCGATTTGGGATGGGTATTATGGGAGAAAAATTTTGGGGCTAATAATTTCCGACGGACAACTTACCGGAAAGGATAATCTACAGTTCCTTAGAAATCAAATTAATGATTTCATTGAAGATTTGCCACTCTAACCAAGTTGATTGGATAATATTTTCCTAGATAATTCAATCAGAAATGGCTTTGATAATGATACTCCGACATAAACTTCAACAAATTAAGAGTACTTATTTTCATTTTCCCGCAAAAATTATTTCAGACCTTAACTCTTACCTATTCGAAGTTGGGTTTGTTTATCAGTTGATCTGTCAAAACAATCATATGCCAGAAAGTATGGTCACATATCAGTGAATCCGCCACATCGATTCGATCAAATAATATGATGAATGAAAAAATTCATTCTGACTCACCCATACTATGTTTCCGATTCTCCCAACATTAAAAAATGTTCAGGAGGTTGACACATATTCCGATATGTTGTGAGAAATAAGCATTATGCGATTATTGCACATAGGAAATTATGTCTCTACTAAGGACATATTCTTCAGTTTTTCTCAATTATCTCAGAAAACCTCCACTTTTAGGCACTTTAAAGTTGAGTATCGATTAGCCAGAACTGATGTCAAATTCTCATTTGTCCATTCACTGTCTCAAAGATCCGATGACCACATATCATCTCAACTGCGCCACTGGTTTACGAAAATAAAAAATTATAACTTCAAATTAGCACGTTCATAAATCCTGATTAGTGTACCAAGTTTAAAATTTTTTCCTTCAGGAATTCTGTAGAAAACAAATAAAATCTGAATTGTTTTCGTATTTTCGACACCCTGTATCTCAGAGGGGATGCATTTTAGGACATACCTTGATGGCATCTTTTCACCTCGAAATGAGGTGAGGAATCTGTAGTCGGGGTTTGTCGGTTCTATTCTCACTACCCTATATATATATATATATATATATATATATATTTAACAAGCATAAACATTGTCGCATGATTATGATATCACAGAAATACGATCATCCAACATAGTGTCTCAACTATAAACATTGCCAGAAAAAGAACAATGAAAAAATTCCAGCTCATTTTCACCGAGATGACGAATATTTCTTTGGTTGAAAGCACAGCTTTGTTGTCACAATGCTACGTTGAGTTATTAAACTGTCAATATAATTAGAAAAAGGAGGAAATTGATTTTCGTCGGTCTCACAATGAACGGTTTTTAACTGACAGAAGACATTATTAGACCTGCTTTCGTGAAAGGATCCCGACAGAAAGCAGTCTAGCGGAAAATGAGATAAAATATTTATCAAACCGTGGAAACAAAGAGGAAGAATGAGATCTGATAAATACATGTCATGAGTCACTGCCATTCGGGTTGAACAAAAGAGTCGATTAGATGCTTTTCTTTCGGAAATTGCAATTTTCATCGAATGCTTTTTCAGGACTAACATGGAAACTTGGACTTCACGGAAATTTTTGTATTGTGTGGAAGTTGCGATTCGAAGGAAGTGAATCATCATTCTGAGTGCTGGACGAGGAGCCTCATCCCGGATTAACTAAGATGGCTCGACGGTGGAGTCAACTATTACCTCACCAATAAACTCTCTGGCCACGGTTGTTTTAGGAATATTACAAGAGCTCGTGAACCCACTCTTTCTGTAAGGCTAGAAATTCTATTAGTGATGGTCATAGCATGCTAAATGCGGTAACCACTACCTGGCAGGCATCAGCCCTGCACGTCATCAGCACTCATATTTTTTATTTGAAGTGTAAATAAAATTAAAATAAAAAACTTGTCGCTGTGAGCTTGAAATTTGAATATGAATTAGTTCATTCATTGTAAAGTGAAAAATAAAATTGACGTGAGAAACGAAAGGTATATATATATATATATATATATATATATACATATATATATATATATATACATATATATATATATATATATATATATATATATACAGTGCTTCTCGAAAGTCCCTCCCCTCTTATTTTTTGGAACAATTCACATAAACAATGAAATTTGGAACTGAATATTAAGGTTGTAAACTTCCTACTAGTGATGAAAGATGACGAAATCGACAAAGATGACGTCATTGTGACCAATAATTTTAAATGGAACCCTACGGCAAGCGACACCTCTTTCAAAAGGTATCGAAAGAACCTATTCAATGATACTAACTTTGTTTGTGTTTATGGCAGTTTCAATGGCTCATTATTAAACATTAAAATTTAAATTCCATTCAGTATGATAATAATTACAGATTTAAGAATCAGTATCTACTCAAAGGAATCACTCGAAGTGACCTTTATTTACTTCCTGACAGTGAAATATCCTATTTGAACTCTTGCCGTACTTTTGCAAATGTGTCTGCGGAAACAGCCTCACATTCTGCAACAATACGTTGTTTCCAAACGTCAATATTGTCAGGTTCAGTGGCGTGAACCTTCGATTTGAGGTACCCCCACAGAAAAAAATCCAAAGGTGTGAGGTCCGGTGATCGAGCTGGCCATTCCGTTGAACCTCGTCGTCCAATCCATCTACCACGATACTCCTCATTCAAATACCGTCTTACTGCACCGTTGAAGTGGGAGGAGCACCTTCCTGTTGGAATGTTATTTCCAAATTGCCGAATTCATCTAGATTATTTTCCCAAAAATTTTCCCAAGGATTAACGGTTTCCCTATTGCGTTTTTGCACATCCAGATAAACGCACAGTAAAACCAGTATTTTGAAAAAAAAGACCAGCGATGTGGTTTCCCAGGATACCTGCTCAAATATTCACCTTCTGGGAAAATTGGGTATGTGTTTCAGGAACAGGTGAGGATTTCATCACCATACCTCACATTCTGTGTATTTACATTTCCATCTAGATAGAAAGTATTTCCCGTCACTTAAACAAATTTTTTTGACATAGTCTGGGGGTTGTTAATTTTAGTTTCCATATTTTCACAAAATTCTAGTCTTCGGTCTGGCGTCGTCCGAGTTGATGAACCATTTTAATTTGTATGATTGAAATTTGTTTTTTCAACACCCTGTGTACTGTAATTCACAGACTTCACAAGTAGATGTAACGTGAGTTATTGAAGGAGTAGGATTAACTATTACTTCTGCCAGTTATCAATTTTTTCTCATCAGAAATTTTGGTCTAGATCGTTCCGCATCATCAATACTACCCGTTGTTTTCAAACTTACGGAAGCTCCCTTGAATAAGTCCTCAAACGGGCGATCGGGAAAACCCCTCATTAAAAATGGTTCTGCTGCATGAATATTTGTTCAGTTTCACCAAGAATTTGGATCGCTGCTACTTTATCACTAAAGAATTTCGTACCATTTTCTTCTTGAAGCACTAAACGTTCGGCTCACAACAGTTCAACAAATTATTAAATGTACAAAAAAATTGAAAAGAAACAAAAGTTTCTGGAAACAGTTGAACGTTCGATCAACAATACACAAATTATTAAATGTACAAAAACTTGGGCAATTACAAAACGTCGAGTTAGGGGGACTAACAAAATCATCACTTATTTGACAACTATCCCGAGGGAAGTTTTAATTTGGAATCTTAGTATTAACTGGGTTTGATTCATCACAGCTTTGGTTTTTAAAAGCGAGTTGCCAAAAATGCCATAAACACAAACAAAATTAATTTAATTGAATAGTTTTTTTCGATACCTTCAAAGAGGTGTCGTTCGCTTAGGGTTCCATTTAAAATTGTGGTCACAATGGCCTTGTGACGTCATCTTTGACGATTTTATCATTTTCCACCGGACAGTTTAAATTTAATATATTCATAATGGATTTGTTTCTTACTAAACCCAAATTTTTATTAATTTAAAAAAAGGATGCTACCAAATTTTTCCCAACCCTTATTTTTTTTTGGGCAGTATCGTGGGCTTTTGGGAGTTTTCCCAAAATAAAGGGAACTGTATTCCCCTCAAATCAATTAAAAACATAGTGGTCACCGATGATCAAATTCTAACCATTACCTTCGGGCATAAGAATTGTTGTTTTAAATGATTATTCCGCTGAATATTTGTAATGTATACAGTTTTTAATAATTGTTGTCGCAGTTCACGTTGGCACGGAGGTAAATTTGTCGACTCATTACTGATGAGTTTTTCCATGAACACTTCACTATCACTTGTCTTATATGTGGCAATCAACTTTTCATAACGTGCATCATTTCAATTTTAACTTTTCATATGGTACATTTGGCACACAAACTTCTCGAGTATTGAAAAAATCGAACCTTTTTTCTCCACCATTCTAGCATTTCATAATGCTGCCAATACGTTTTGATAGTGCATGTTTCTTTGTATTAATTGATAAGGTTTTTTTCTCTTCTTAGAAAAAATTTATTGAAATTACAACCGGTCAAGGCATGAAAGCCCGGTAAGCTTTAACATAAGAGAGGTCCTAACATTCATCAATCTCGATAATTCCGAAAAATGTATCCATTTCTTTGAATTCGTGGTGCCATATTCCATATAGATCTCCAAATATTAATGAAGAGGTGGTTCATGTTCTCCCGTAGTACTATTAAAATGCCTGTGTCAAACGTTTTCACTAAAACGTCTGGACGAGTAATTTAGTATTCTATGTTTCGTACTTCATGTCGTTGGGATTGTTCACAATCCCTAAATAGACGAGCGACCAGTTACTGATCTGAAATAATACCCACTCGTCGAGCATGTTTGTTAGTATTAACATATATTTTTTTAAATATTACCAAAAATTTTTTGGGATATTTTTATTTATATACCAGAAAAGGATCCATGAAAAATAAAGCATCGACGTCCTGGTACTTCGTCATTGATGATTTGTTTTTCAAACCCCACCTTTGTTGGTTTTTTTTTTTTTTGCATTGTACCATCATCATGGCACAGTTACATTGGATCGATTGTAATGGGGTATGATAATGTTTTCTAAAAAATTGCATTGACAAAAGTAACACGGCAATCACGTTCGACACCCCTTTCATGAACCTTATCACCGAATTTTGTTTTTTTGCAGAGGCAAAGTTTATTATTTTCACTTGGGCAATTTTTCATTCAAACCAATTCAATTGAGTGAACATTCGGTTATGAATTTTCTTTCAACTTTTCCACTGATTTGGAAATATTAACAAGTAATCATGTACTGCGCCCGAAACTACTGTACCATTTTCCAATTTACAGAGATTTCAATCAGATTTAATTGAAATGAATTACAATATTTTCGAAGATATTTATGAAGTTCCATAACTGTACAGAATCTCTTCGTTAGTCTTGATGATAATTGAGCTCCTAAACTGATGTGGGTAACTAATTTTGATTCGGCGCCAAACAAAGAATTATCGAAGATCATTGTATTACTTTGAAGAAGTAATGCATTTTGTTGCCATCATTTTACGCTTTACCTAATTCAATTGCTATTTTTTTTTGACGCCGACTCAAAATTAGTTATTCACATTAGTTTAGGACTCAATTATCATCAAGACCAAGGAGGTTTATTATATTTTTGCTTTTCAGTTGATTTTTCGTCGTTCAATTTTTTTTTAAAAATTTTTATTATCCAATTTTTTGTTTGAAATCTACTAATTACTACCTACTTAATTTTTTATTACTTCCAAAATCTTACCTAGCTTACTTCAACTATTAACTGTTAAATAATATTATTATCTACTTTAACCATTTATTATTATATAATATAAATTATTTTTTTGGAGGTTCTGGTTAGTTGATTTCATCACTTTGTATATTATTCCATCCTTTCATAGAATGTAATTATTGTGACGGATGTAGGGGATCTGTCAATGTCAACTACACATGTGTACCAACTAGAGAACTTCCTTTTGGTTTCTCGTTTAACAAACTGACAACTACAATTTTATAATAGTTTAAATTATCATGATTTCTAATGGTGGGTTCATGAAAGTTTAGGAATGTTGTTGCAAAAGCACATTTATAATGGCTGTCAACGACCTCTTGAGTTGGATTATATCACACTAGTTGAATTATATCCGACCAACGTATGGTCATGTGCCCATAGCATCATCTTCCTTCTCCTTATCCTCGCTGGGTAATAGAATTAATGTGACATGTATCGCCGCCCTGGTCCCCACATTGAGCGATGACTTATAACCCGTTACGCATTGATAGATGGGGACAAGATAGCAAACATGATAAATTATCTCATGTCCCCTACAAATTCTATTCGAACACAACCGGGATCATAAATCCTCTATAGGTGGTGAGGCATTTCTTTTCGGGATTAAACTTTCACTTCTCGCTAGAAAATTTGATTTACTTTCAGATTTATAAGGATTTTGAACTTTATGAATGATGTTACACGAAGTGAAGAGATTGGGGAAGCGGAGGAATTTCAATTTTCGATCGACAGGTTTACATGTCTCTCAGGAATTTTTTAAAAGTTCTTTTCCAACGATCATATCGATGGTCACAGATCCTTCCATATAATTTGATGATACAATTTCTTCAAAGGAGATGAGTGGATAGATGGAAGGATGGATATTTATTTCCATAATATCGAATATAAACATTACAAAACACACTTGTTTGTATGCAATTACAAAACCAAATAGAATATGAGAAATAAAGATAGGGCGTGTCTTTCTACAAATTTATATTTCCAGAATTCACCTATGACCTAAATGGTTCATATCATCGGTGCTTTCCTTCAACAGAGTACTTCATAATATTTGGAAATATTCGTGCATTCATTAAAGCAGCTAAAGGTTCGGCAAGAATATTCGCCACTGATTTGAAGATTTTTCCGTTCAGTTCACAAGCATCAAAAGCGTTTACATTTTTAGGGCAAGAATAATATCATAGACAGCAATGAATTGATAGTGATACTATCCATTATACCGACAGTTTTTTGGATTCCTAATTTGTGATAACCTGAATGAGATTTGGCTGCCGACCAAAAAATAAGAATGATCATATTTTTTTATCGAAAAATAATAGTTTAATTGCGTACATCACTGGGGTGGATTTTGATTGATATCTCACTTTGAAACAACAATGCTTCTTAACATGTATGTAGGGAGTATGACCTCCCACGAATTGGATGTACAGGTACTAAAAAACTTGTGGATTTGATATTATCAGCGGTGTAGTTGTTTGGATGGTTGAATCTGGAATTTCCCCAATTCATTTGGAAATAGTTTCAAAATCTCTTGCTCCAGAAAAAAAGAAAATTGCTAACCATTCACCAGCACTGCACTAGTTATTGCCATCATGGCCTGTTTTCTATAATTTTTCCGCTATTGGAGTTGATTTCTGAGAATTTTGAGGAAATCCAGAGAATATGACAACCCCGCGTTGTCAAATATCAATTCTCTAGTCGACTCGTGATACGTCATAAGTTGATCCTCACTCACAACCTCATGGTAGAAGTCCCGATCTCAACATACGAGTCCATCATTTGGAGGACCGACACCATCAAGAGCAAGCCAGAACTGGACTTGATGAAGCTGGCTTGCCTAGGAATAACAGGTGCCTTGAGGATGACGCCTACCAGAACTCTAGAAGTTCTACTAGAACTAGCACCTTTGTACGTTGTCATTGAAGCCATGCGTACTGCCTACAGACGCTGAAGCGCAAGCCAATGCATTGGCAATGAGGTAGACCATGGACAATCCTCTGTTTGGAAAAATGCAAAGGAGGGCTGCCCAATCTCAATGTAGAGTGATAGTTCGGAATTCCAGGAGAAGACCTTACATTGTCATCCCCACGAGGAAATAATGGAAAGACGCTGCGCCTGCAGACACAACATCTACGGATCAACCTAATAGATGAATGGATCAGTAGGTGAGTTTGCAGCACATAAGTATACGGAGAAGAAACGAAAACAGAAATCTCAGTTTCCCTAGGCAAGCATGCGTCAGTGTTTCGAGCCAAAGTATACCGGGTGGTCCACCTACGACTATCCACCCTCAATAACTCCCAGAAAAAAATATTTTACCAAAAATCGCCTGGACACATCGATTTTTGTTTGGAGTGACACACCATTTGACGAAAAGAAGATATGTTTTACTTCAACCCCCTACTCCCCAGAGCAAACCCCTCTATGATTTCAATAGGGGATGAGGGTCGTGTCATACATCATTGTGAAGGTAATTCAATTCTGATACTAGCAGTGCAAAATTTTCTGAATTTGGAAGAAGCGAGCTCGAGATATTCGAGTTCAAATGGTACATTGGTGAATTGTTAGTAAAATTTTGGTTTCCGTGTAACTAAAATCATGATTTAATTTTTTTATTTGTATTTTGAGCTGTGGATGCAGTTTTAGCGTATTCATGGGATTTTTTTCCGAATATTGGAATGTTTGTCCGATATATACGTTGTTGCATGTTGGGTCGTTGCATGGAATTCCATAGACTATGTGTGTTTTTTTATTTTGAGGGATTCAATCGATAATATCTTCAAAGAGAGAATAGAAAATTTCTACAATTAATAAAATCACCCCAAACATACTGACAACAAATTCCACGTCTCCATCCCCTACTCCAAAGGCCTATCAGGGGAAATCAGTAACATACTGAAACCACACCACACAAAAGCTCAAAAACGTTCTCAAGCAATTTTTCTAAATTTAAGCCAAAAATCCCCCAAAATAAAAAAACACACATAGTCTATGAAATTTCATGCAACGACCCAACATGCAACAACGTATATATCGGACAAACATCCCAATATTTGGAAAACCGTATTAAATCCCATGAATACGCTGAAACCGCATCCACAGTTCTAAACACACATAGAAAAAAAATACAAATCATGATTTTAATTATACGGAAACAAACATTTTGGCCACTGAATTGAATACTTAGAAAAAGGAATTTTTTGAAATGATTCATATTCACACATCACAAATTTGAACCAGATATATCATAATATCTTGTAAACAAACAACACTGCGCACAACTATCACGCCATCTGCCAAAAACTAATGCACATCGTCCCTCGGTAAAGCTAGCGAAACCCACAACTGTTTGTCCTCACCAGAAGAGGAAGAAATGTCAAAATGATGGCCTAGCTATCCAAATTTTTGTTAGTATGTGAACTTTTCACATCAAACGAAAAATATTTTGCAGCAAAAAAAAAATCTGAAGAAGACTGCGGTCACAATTCAAACGTCGGCAAAATAAATGTATTAATTTCGAAGAATCCCAACAATGAATCAACCTAACTCCTAAAAATCAACAATGCTCATATATATATATATATATATATATATAATATATATATATATATATATATATGAAATTACTACTACGTATTAGGGTTGAGTGGAAGAACAGCGTGCAAACCCTGGTATGCTCAGGTGAACTTCGCCTTTTCAATATATCATTATTTAATGCCAGAAATGTGCTCCTACATGAAATGAATAAAGAGTATTTTTATTATTATTATGAGCCAATAATAATTTACAGTTGTGTCTGTTCAAAGTTAACAGGTCTGTTATTTTTTTTGTCACGGGCCTTTGATTTCAGTATTGTTTATGTTTTTCCTGGATCCAGTCTTCTACAGGCGCTCGTACTGTGCGCTTTGGTACCCCGAGGGTCTGTCCTGCACCTGGTTTATTTTCCGATCCTTTTCTAGCGAGTTCGTCGGCTTTTCATTCCCTGCAAATTCCTGATGTCCTGGCACTCAAATCAGTTCGACGCGGTTTTGTTCTGCTAGAATTGTCAGTTCTCCATATCAGTTAAGACGTCACTTCCTGGCTACTTGAAACCTTCACTACCGCCTGGCTGTCTGAGAGAATGTGGATCCGTTCTACTGTTGCTCTCCTATTGTTTTTTTACGCGCATTGAGAAATTGCGTAGACCTCTGGTTGAAATACAGAGGTGTGAGTATCCAGTGAGTAGCTGAACTTGGTCCTTGGGCTTCTTGAATACACTTCTGCCCCCGTACCATTCTCCATCTTTGATCCATCTGTGTACCAAATCTTGCCCTATGGAAGTGTGTTGAGTTCTGTGTTGTTCTATCTGGTATTGCTACCTTATATGACTTGTTGAAGGAGAATCGTTCCGCAATGTGATCTGATCTCAGGTCTTGCACGTCCCGGTTACAATGCTCACGATTCTCATGTGTCCTGTCCGAACGTTTATGTGTTTCAGTGTGTTTCTCAGTCTGGAGGCACCTAGCCTGGCCTCACATTGTATTATAGAGTGAAGGGGAGGCAATCCCAGTTCTGTCTCCATCGGTAGAGTGGGCGTTTATTTCATTGCCAGAGTAATGCTTAGGCGCAAGTCCTTGCACCTTGCCTGGTTTGGTTTTAGCGCTCCTGTGTTATGTCTTTGGCCACCACATCACGGAGGCGTACGTTATGGCTGGGACTAACATCATGTTGTACAACCAGTGTACCATGTATGGATTCAACCCCAACTTTTTCCCAAAAGAGCGTCTCGCCACAATTGATGTGATATCCGCTTTTCTGGTCACTTCCATCAAATGATGGTTCCAGGTCAACTCTGAGATCGATATCACCTCGAGATATTGGACCTTTCCCTTGCTCTGTATAGTTTCTCTTCGGAGTATTATGCGTTCCAGTTCCCCTAGTCTTCGAGTGAATGTTACCATGGTGGCTTTTTGAGGGTTGATGATCAATCCCACCAAGTCCGTCCTTTTGCATACGATCCCTAACCGTTATGTTGAATTTTTCCTGTTCTAGGATGACTATGTCGTCAGCGTACCCAAGGGCTTGATTCCTTTTTTTTTAGAGACCCCAGTAGTCCGTTCATGACCAGATTCCACAGGAATGGAAAAGGAACTCCCTCCTGCGGACATTCTCTGGCTACCCGAGCCACCATAGTTTTCTCCATAAGGGTTTTGTGTATCATCCTATTTGTAGGCATTGGGTCTATCCGGGCCACGCAATGTTTCTCAATCCCTCTTTGTGTAAGTGGCCCAATGATTGAGTCTATAGAAATGTTATTAAAAGCTCCATCCTAGACAGGCCTAGTAATAACTCTTTGTTTTCCCTACCAGATTGTGGAGTGCTGTTTCCGTTGAGCAGCCGGTCCTGTAAGCATAATGTTCTCAATGCAGAGGTCTTCAATCCAAAGGACATGATACTTGTAGGTCTCAGAGATTCCGCCGTTGCCTGTCCATAATTTTCATAAATCCCGTATGGTTGTGGATAACCACTCCTTTTGCTAATGTCCAACTTCCCCTGGAACCCCTTTCCAGAGCATCCAGGGCATTCTCAGTAGCCGGTGTCTGTGCCATTTGAGCCCCAGGAAAGTGAACCATAAAGAGTTCCTCTATAATTTCTTCTCCTGTAGTGGTGTACTCTCCTGGTTAATTTTTGATGGAGTGTATTACTTGATTTTTGTCCTTGGATATGAGTCTGTGTACCCTGGCACACACTTGGGTATTTTCTATTTTTCTCACAGTTCCTTCTCCAGGAGTCTCTCTTGACTTTGTTAAGTGCTTTTTTGTAGCTGGTCAAGGCGTTCTTGTAGTCATTCTACCTTCCAGTTTTCACTTTTGAATTTTTTCCTCGTTTGCCTCCTTAATGTTGCAAGTTTGGCATTTCACCATGGCACGTTTCTGGTGGGGCTTCCTATGATTAGAGGACAATTGTTGTTGAACGTAGAGATTACTGTGTCGTTGAAGTGCTTCACTGCCAGGACTTGGTCCCTGTTTGTTTTTTTTATGTTCTGGTTCCCACGGAAAGGGATATCCTGTAATGTTCAGAGAACATCGTGGGAACCAAGGGAAAGAAGGTAGGAGTTGGTGTTCTTCTTAAATTTCTGGAGGTTGTATGCCTTGGGGAACACCTCCCTAGGCAATGAGTTCCAAAGCCTCGCTGTTCGTTGGATGAACGAGTCTTTGGAAAGTGATGTTCTGCAGGTCTCTAAAGTGACCACGAAGGGGTGTGATGACTGAACTTGACGGGTTAATCTCGAAGAGACTGCCAAAGCAGGAACGATTGTTGATATTTCAGAAGAGCATGGCCCATGAAAATATCTATAAAATAGAGACAAATCGCCAACTTTTCTACGGTGTTCCAGACAAGTGAGCGAGTTTGTAAGCGAGGCATCACCGACGAGACGAATTGCCCTTTTTTGGACAGAATCCAATAGCCTCAGGATATGTTTAGGTGCCGCGCTCCAAATATGGGAACAGTATTCCAGGACAGGTCGGATCTGTGCCTTATAGATCATAAGCAGCTGAGTGGGGGTGAAATAGCTCTTGGCACGAAACAAAAAACCAAGTATTTGGGATGCACTTTTGGCAATGGACCTCACGTGATTTTCCCAGGAAGGTTATTGCTGATAGTAATACCAAGTATCGATATGGATGACTTCAGTGGTATGGTTACTTCTGACAAAGTTATGTTAGGCACAGTGAGATCGGCTTTTCTAGAGAAAAGACATGCTTGTGTTTTGTTTGCATTGAATTCTACCAAGTTATTAGATCCCCACTCGAGAATTGTTGCTAAGTCCATATTTATATTATTAACATTTCTTCCTCGTTCATTTCTGGTTTCACGGGCTGATATAGGGGCCCTGGAAGAGAAAGTGGTATGGAGGGTACTATCATCGGCAAAGCTGTGTACTGGACATGAAGTTGCTTTCAACAGGTCGTTGATGTGAAGTAGAAATAGTGTTGGTGCGAGAATAGATCCTTGCGGAACACCAGCATTTGTGAGTAGAGTGTCAGATGAAACTCCATCGACCACTACATGGAGAGACCTGTTTGAGAGAAAACTAGCAAGCAGAGAACACAGCTGAGGGGGCAAGCCATAAGACGGAAGCTTGGCGAGGAGTCCCTGGTGCCAAACTCGATCGAACGCCTTGGAGATATCTAATGCCACAGCTGAAGTTTCTCCATACTTTTATCCATACTTATAGGTCCTTGTGATACGGGAAGGTTGCGAGCTAGGTCTGCCTTGTAGGCTTTCCATTCTGTTCTCCTTGGATTCTGTGACAATCCCCCATGCTTATGGAGCCTTAAAGATGACGAGACATCGTCACATATTCTCATTGAGTTCCCCGCTTTGCTGCACCACAGAAAGATCATCCTTCAAAGCATAATTCAAATCCAGGAGATGTCAAGATCCAGCTGGGGGGATTGCTAAATTACATCAGAGGAATCTCGGCATAATCTTGCTGTTTCCTAGAGAATGTGTGCACACAATGTGCCTAATGAAACATCTACGTGCACGAGGTTCTCCGGAACTAGCCCACTTAGTGCCAGTGAGGAGAAGAAGACCATACAGATCTAAGCATCCTGTCGGCATTTTTCAAATTCGGATTCTTGATACAAACTTTGGGGAAGGTTCATTCGACTGTAGTGCTGGGAAGTATGGTTTGTACGGTTTGGAAATAGAAACAACAATGGAACGAGTACATTGGCACAAGACTCCACAACGTGAACCCCATGAGATTTGAATGAACCATTCATTGCGTTCATTTCAACTGTTTCCTTCATCATCAAATACTTTCATCGATTCGCTTATGATTTTTCCGAATATTTTTTCAGTAATTTTCATTGTATAGTATGAAATCATTTAATTCCAGCCACCATCACTCGAAAATTGTTATGTAAGATTTAAATCTTCAGATCCAAACGATTGCCAAATAACTATCCCATATTCCATTCGATATAATACGATTTCTCAGCGTGAAATAGTCTTTAAGGCAATCTGTAAGGCATTTCTCATGTTCCCTGAATACGGTGCGCTTTCTCTTTTCTGTCGACGACGGGCGGAGGCGCCTTTGCCGCCCTACTGCTGCGGAAAAAGAGTTTTCCACGTCCCCGCACACGACAGGGCCCGCGTCTCGCCTAAACACATTTCCATTTAAATAAGATGAATGATAAACTATTGCCTGGAGCTTTAAACTACTATTGTGGTTCGGAAAACATTTCAGTTTTTCTGTTAAGATAGGATATTTACTTCGTCATCCTCTCCTCTGATATACAGAAACGGCACACTTTTTACACTGAGATACACTTTGGAGAATACAATCGAGCTTTCTAATTTCCTTTTTTCTATACTGCCTCTGTAACTTTTACGATCTTTTTGTCGTTATCCATTTCACATTATTCGAGCGATCCATAGGCATGGAATAAATTATTTTTTTGCGTTATTATGTATTTGTTCAGAAAAACCGGAAACAGGATTATTTCTATTGTCAATTTGACAATTCACAGTATGAAAATATTACCCCCTTCTTGCACCTCCTCTGAATTATGAGCACTTCCTCGAAAATTTTAAATGAGAAGGGGGTCTTGTTCGAAAGGGATTGTCATTCTCTGTTCAGCAATATTGAGGTTTTCAAATTTGGTGCAATCATAACTGAGAAAATTCATTTTGAAAATGTGAAATTTTGATACCCTACTTAGAATGAAGGAAATGTCACATCATGTATGGGAAGTATTTTTCAACTTATTTTACAATGAAATGAAATTTTCAAAATGATCACCATTCACTTCTTGACAGTAAGCAAGACGATCTTGGAGTTCTCGTTATTCCAACTTTTGAATCTGCAATATTGTCTAGTCTATTGAAATATACTTTTCAATTCAAATAACCTCATGAAAAGTAATCGAGAGGTGTCAAATCGGGGGGAAAACAATCTCTAACAATACGTTTGTAATGCGGTGGAGCTCCGTCTTGTTGGTACCTGATTGATCTATCTATTGCATTCGGATCATTAACACTAGAAAAAAGTATTTTCAATGTGGGCTGTATGAAGTTCATCAAAAAATCTTGATAAACCTCACCACTGACTGTGCCTCCAAAAAAAATAAGTGCCTGATTCTGTTGTTAATGAACGTTAACTTTTTTAGGATATTGTGTGTGAGCCTCACACATCCAATGAGGATTTTCTCTGCTCTTATATCTACAGTTTTGTCTATTAACCGTTCCATTCAAATGAAAAGTGGATCAATGAGAAATAAGAATTTTGTTTATGAAATGCAAATTTCAGTGACGAAAACTGATACTGCAACTTCGACTCGGTGGTTATCACGTAATCACCACTAAATCTACCAATATACAGTAAGAATAACAAGAATGGCATATTTGTATGGTTGTTGTAACGTAATTCCCATCTATAGTAGCCACTCCACAGTTCTATGACTTAACAGTGTCACATGAGGTGTCTGAAACATTATGACCACGGAGCAAATCACTTTGAAGGTTCATGAACTTAAAAGTGGAAATTAATTGTTGCGGTAACCATCCTGTACCACTTAAATATCACCACAGTCACTTTCAAGAGAGTATGATAGTTTTGGTGACGTTTTGGTAACTTCCATAAAACCCTCAATGTGGCAGGCAGTTGATTGTGATATGTGGTGATGGTTGCCACGTTTTTCCTATCCCCATAATTGATAGCCACAGTACGCATTTGATAAAAGTCACTACAAATCACAGTAACCTTCAAAATACCTCATTCCGCGCGATGACGAAAGCTAACCTAATTTTCCTGAAATTATTTCATTGTGGCTTACAACAAGTTATTTTTACCTGTTACGTGAAACATGAATATATTTATTCAATATGAAATGGGTTATGCGTTTTCAATAGACCGTGGATTGATCCGTACGATGACGAAAACTAACCTATATTTCCTCAAATTATTTCATTGTGGCTTACAAAAAGTTTGTTTTACCTGTTACGTGAATGATATTTATTCAAAATAAAATGGGAATTGCGTTTTCAATAGAGAATTTTTCTTGATTTTGATAAAAAGGTTAATTTAAATAGATCGGATCTCTGACTTGTGCCCCTGCTTAATATTTATACCTTAATTGTTAATTCTGTTTGCATAAATGCCATCATTTTCATTACCTGTTAATTGATAATTGTTACTTGATACTTGATAATTGTTGATTGGAGCTGCATGAATCCACTATACTTGCAACATGTCCTTTCTAAACAATAAATGAACATGTACCCGCAATTTCGAAGTTATAACTTTGAAGTGGCAGATAATAATAGCCGACCGGGTAAGAGACCTATTGTAATTTTAAAGTTATAACTTTGAAGTGGTGAGTCATGGGCCTGCGACGTGGGTGCCACTTTCCAGTGGTGGAAAAGTTGATAATGTAGTTTCACTGGGCACTTTATGATGGTAAGAACTTTAAAGTGGTATATTTACACTTCTTGCACATCAAAGTTATATTCTACAAAAGCCGCTATATTTACGGAAATATGCTGGGTCGCCATTATCAGAGAAATTATCGAAATATTCAATAAATATTTATTTGTCGTCAGAACTGCATCAAACGTAGTAATTTATTACAACTAACCAAGATTGTTTCAACTAACCAAAATTCATAAAACAATGTTTGAGGGATTCTAGTACATAATTTCAGAGGCGAGTTATATCCAAAATACTAATGTTTTCCTTGAATAAAGGGTATTCAGATGGCGCGTGCTCACAATCAAGCTACAACACCCATATTTAACATGAAACTTTGAATCGTTTTAGTTTTATCCCGATCAGAAGTATCCAAATCCAATATACTTACTCACGCGTTTGTATGTTTATATGTTATATATTCTTATAGTTGATCGAGTATTGGGAATGAATCAGGCGAAATGAGAGAATGAGGAACATTTATCATGAAAATATGCCGAACAGAGATCGAGCTACATATTATTCACACAAACGCAGTCAGTTGTTCAACGTGTCCAGTGTCGGTTACTACATATCCACGTTTTTGCCAGGTGACCACATTGTGGTTGGAATGTGGCTATCTGAGATCCAGGAACGTGGATCGAAACGTAGCAGCCACCAAAACAATGTTCCCCATTTTGGTAGCCGCCGCGTGATAGACCCGTGTATATTACGTGGCAGTGGTTGTGGTCAAACACCTCAGTGTTCCAGAATTGTGACCGCTGCATTCCATCCACTGAAAATGCTACTTGGGATAAGTTACCCAATGAGATTATAGTTGTGAATTCTCCTACATTTCTCATACGTTCACTAGCTTCTGATTGAGCATATTATATCGTTGTTATCAAAAGAGGAATACCTCATCGAATATTATAGTCTTTTCGAACAACCACTGCCTGATACAAACTATACACTACCTGATTTGGGTATGCTTGTAAATTGTATCCACGTATAAATCCCCATATAACCTTGCAAAAATTTATGTGTGAGATTTCATGTGGAGTTTTTGGCAGGGATACAATACTTCGAGTGTTGCCTGGCTGTCAGAATGTATGACAATGGAATAGCCGATCCTATCCTGCTTGTTTTTTTTCAATGCAGAGATTTATTGCTGCTACTTCCGCTTGGAATACTGTGGTGTCTTTTGACAGGCTCACTCCCAACAAACATTTTAATTGAAATTTACTTCATTTCGACCTTCAAATAGGTCGGCGCCCAAATTGGCGAACGTAATTCTTACGTTTTGATTACCTTAAATTTAACAATATGGGGAAAAAAATTGAAGTAATTCAGAAGTCGAAAATTGGCCAATAAAGACATTTTGACTAATAAGTCGAAGGTATAAATAGGTAAAACTGCCCTCAGAATAGTCGACTAAAGGTAAAAATTCAGTCATTTCCACCTATTTCAGGTTATAAACACTATATTAAAAAAAAACAGTAGAAGGTCAGAAAAAGATAATAGATGTTTACTGCATATTGTGTATCTCAACCTACATGTTTATTCGTAAAAGCTTTGATGATGAACATGACGTATGGAAAAATAACTGTCAAGAAACGTTCAGCAGAGGATGATGTTTGCAAGTGATGGTTTCGCATTCACATCTTGTTCGGATTTTATTTGTGATAATGTTGATTTTCACTTATGTAAAACAAGTGGACCCCTTCAAAATATCAAATTTGTATGAACAAAATTTATAAAATCAAGTGAACTTCCCCAACTTTTTTCTTCAAACCCTGCAGAAACTAAAGTCGATTCAAGAAAACTATGGACCATTTTTGCAATGGCGGAAACGCTTCAAGCTAAAAAATATGGCGTCTATCCCATACGGGATCCTTAAGTCGCATTTTCCTGAAATTTAAACTTTGAGATCACATAGGCTTTATGCAAAGTCGAAAGTAACCTTCATTCCTGACTTTGAAGTCCATTTTCCTTATTTTGGGATTTCAGACCCTTTCACATTGTGGTCACGTGATGAAATACAAATTTGATATGGGCCTGGACCAACTTCATCGAATTTCAATTTGTCGTATCATTAAAAACGTCACGGCAGTAGTTTACCGCTGGCGACAGACGTAAATTGTTGAACGCAGCTTATCTATGCATTCATTATGTCAATCCATCCATTACTGGCATAACCTAACATAAGCCTGTTTTGTATTGCCTCCGTCGATGATCAACACTTATTTGATTTTATATTTTATCCATAGAAATGGATTATGAATGTTTTGAAATAGTTGAAGTCATCAAAAGACGTGAAGCACATAGTAGAATATTCTTATGTACCACATAAGTAACATGATGGCTCTGATCTTTGGACTTTAGGAAGTGTAGGTTTGGATTATATTCCCATTCTGGCAACTAATCGATAGTAGTTGGTGGTATCCTTGAATGGTTTATTAATCCTATTCGAATTTCTGCTTGGCATTTTGAAAATTTCTAAAATTTAGCTCCAAAATTTGAGGAGAGTAAATTGTCACATGTTATGCTCATCCGAAACGATTCGGGCTTGAACATCTGATAATATACCAAGCAACTTACTTTGAGGAATTCATTTATGGTAACTTTGACTTCGTTGTAGACATTCAGTCTCATTAGAGACAAATATTGTAGTAATCCCGCCCTCATTGTGGAACAGTAGGTATAAACTAGGACAAAAAATGCCCAGGCAACTTAATTGGTGACCAAATAGGTAATGTGGACCTGTTTAGCGACATGTTTATTTCCTGACTATGTGAACATACATGGGGTGATCATTAGGTTGATATTTACTAGACAGTATTCCCCGAAAGTTCAAGTATTTTGAACACATTTTTCTAGTCACCTTTAGGTAAAATTTAGCCCAATAAATAACTCTATTGACCCGTGAGGCTATGAAGGTATATTTGAAATTCATAACAAGTAATTTCATACTATGCACTACCCTATTGAGTTTACGGTTTTTGAAGGAGATCCGGTGGTCCCAGTTACGTTTTTATAACTCGAATTATAACTTTGGAGTTAGTTAGGTAGAATATTTGGTCAGAAATAGGTAGATTCGGACTTCTTGAAGCCAGCTTCTCAATGAACTTCCTTTAAATGCATCTATTCTGGTAGCAGGAGATTTAAATATTAATTTCGCTGACAAGAAATCTCTAGCCACCCAGTCTCTAAATAATCTTTTAAACTCATTTAACTTGACTATGCATATAGAGTCCCCTACACGAATCTCTCAGTATTCTGCCACAACGATAGATTATATATGTACGAATTTGGACCAACAATATATTACTTGTGATATCACTTCAGCTGGTATGTCCGACCATGAAGCTATATCATGCTGCTGTAAAGTGAATTTTATAGTGAACCGCAATAAATTGGGATATTGTGAACAATGACCAGGATTCATTCTCAAATTTTTACAATTATTTGGTGACTATTTTCAATAGTTCATTTCCGATTCAAAAGATAAAAATCAAGCACAGAAAACAGTGGATTACTCGAGGCATAAAAATTTCAGCAAATAATATGCGATCGCTGCATTATATTCGGAAGTTTAATGATGATATTTTTTTTCATCGGTACTTCAGTAGATACCGCAGTATTTATAGGCAGGTTGTCAGACAAGCAAAAGAAAGTTACTATAAAAATAGATTCGAGCAAGCTGAAAACAAATCGAAAGAGACTTGGCAAGTAATTAATGACCTAAGAGGTAAATCTAATAAAGTACATGAAGTTTCACTTTCACCAAACGTTCTTAACGAATATTACTGCTCTGTTGCAGAAAAATTGATTGAAAAATTTACTGCTCATAACGACCCTATGGAACAATTCAAAAACCCCTTTATTTCTGAAACTTGCATTCTTTATGACACTGATATTTATGAGTTGAAACAGGTGATTGTTTCCATTGGAAAAAAGTCGTCATCTGGTTACGACGACATTACAGCAAACATTTTGAAAAATCTCCCAGATAACACATTACAACTGTTAACCAATATTATTAATGAATCATTTCAATCAGGAATGTTTCCTGATTTCCTGAAGGTATCATTGGTAATACCGCTACATAAAGGTGGAAATCAGGACGACCCCTCGCATTATCGGCCTATTTCCCTAATTCCCACATTAGGAAAGCTTATAGAAAAACTAGTCAAGATAAGGATAACTGCATTTCTGACAAAACATAAAATCGTTAATAAAGAACGGTTTGGCTTTCAAAGTGGCAAAGGCACTAATGATGCAATTTTCTCACTCATGGAAAAAGTTTTTACTGGAATCAATAGTGGCGAGGTTGCTGCTGCAGTATTTTGCGATTTTTCGAAGGCTTTCGACTGTGTGGATCACGAAATACTGTTGCGGAAGCTTCCTTACTACGGCTTCAGAGGAGTGATACTGAGCTGGTTCAGCTCATATTTGTCAGGTCGTAGTCAGATGGTGAAAACAAACCATCGCTCAGAAATTGGGAAAATACATAATGGTGTGCCTCAAGGTTCAATACTAGGGCCAACATTGTTCCTCATCTACGTCAACGATTTGACAAGTATAAATATCGCAGGAAAATTCACACTATTTGCAGACGATACTACCATTTTTTGGCAAAGAATTGGTGTGATTCAAATCGTCTTTCTCTAAATATTTCGAAAACTAATATAGTAACTTTCAGATGTGAACTTGATAATATACCCATGGGGAATGACACCATTGAGAACAAAAGTAGCTTGAAATTTTTAGGAGTACATATCGATAGAAAACTAAAATTTGAAGACCATGTTTATGCCTTGTGTAACAAAGTGTCTTCTGGTTATTATGCAGTCAGAGTAGTCGCAAATGAACTTGGTTCAACAGTAGCTAAGACTGTTTATTTTTCTCTGGTGGAATCTCACCTGAGATATGGAATTTCATTTTGGGCGTATGTAGTGGTTATCTACTACAAAATATTTTAATTTTGCAAAAACGAGCCGCAAGATATATGTGCAAATCAAAACGTAGAGACCTTGTAAATTACTCTTTACCAGTTATGGAATTCTAACAGTGATTTCAATCTTTATAATGGAAACAGTGTGTTTAATTAAAAAATATTTGAACAAATTTCAATCCTTACCAACCCATTATGTGACAAGGCAATCCAACAACATTGAGTTGCCAATACCAATGACATCAGTCATGAAGGATTCCATTATCTATAATGGTTGTAAAATGTTCAACCGTTTGCCAAAGAATGTAACAGAAATAAAATCTTTACAATGCTTCAGGAAGGCTGTGAAATGTTTTTTAAGTGATAGACCATACTATAATATACAAGAATTTCATAATGACAATTTTTAAATAACTAATCATTACTGTGATTTTAAATTTTATTTGGGGTATATTTCATTGTGACTTATATATTTTATTTATTTTTATATTTATATGAATTTATGTTATGGGTTGAGACGAACTTGTTTATTTTTTACTAGTATTTTGTACGACTTATATGTTTTTATATATACAAACTGACTTCATGTATCAAGTGAAAATTGATTGTTTTATATGCATTTTATTTTTACATATAAAGTGCCTTATAGATTAAGATTTAGTGGAACTTTGTCCACAAGATTACTCTTATGACAATAAAGTATATTCTCTCTCTCTCTCTTTCTCTTTTACCTCTCTGCTTGGTATAATTTTCCTATAATGTTAGTTGGGCTGGGATCATAAGTCTTGGTTTTTGCCCGTTTATTCCGGCTTCGACTCCTTCTTCGGTCTTCGAGCCGTCGTGTTCCAGATTTATGCTGCGCTGATGGCTGCTACTCCCACTCTGTGTTCTTTTTCTGGTATATCGACTTCGTATTTTCTATTTTAGTTGTATTTAGTTATCATGGCATCGCTGGGAATTCCTGTAGTTGCATCGGCCCTTAGCTCTTTTTCTAGCCTTTGAAATTCTGTCCCGTGGGGTTTGTTGATGGGTGATAGCCCTTGCATGACTCTGCAGGTGACAGCTGTTGCCTCTCATGTGAATATGTTTTTTTTTTTTTTATATGTTCTGGTTCCCACGAAAAGGGATATCCTGTAATGTTCAGAGAACATCGTGGGAACCAAGGGAAAGAAGGTAGGAGTTGGTGTTCTTCTTAAATTTCTGGAGGTTGTATGCCTCGGGGAACCCTCCCTAGGCAATGAGTTCCAAAGCCTCGCTGTTCGTTGGATGAACGAGTCTTTGGAAAGTGATGTTCTGCAGGTCTCCAAAGTGACCACGAAGGGGTGTGAAGACTGAACTTGACGGGTTAATCTCGAAGAGACTGCCAAAGGAGGAACGATTGTTGATATTTCAGAAGAGCATCGCCCATGAAAATATCTATAAAATAGAGACAAATCGCCAACTTTTCTACGGTGTTCCAGACAAGTGAGCGAGTTTGTGAGCGAGGCATCACCGACGAGACGAATTGCCCTTTTTTGGACAGGATCCAATAGCTTCAGGATATGTTTAGGTGCCGCACTCCAAATATGGGAACAGTATTCCAGGACAGGTCGGATCTATGCCTTATAGATCATAAGCAGCTGACTGGAGGTAAAATAGCTCTTGGCACGAAACAAAAAACCAAGTTTTTGGGATGCACTTTTGGCAATGAACCTCACGTGATTTTCCCAGGAAAGGTTATTGCTGATAGTAATACCAAGCATCGATATGGATGACTTCAGTGGTATGGTTACTCCTGACAAAGTTATGTTAGGCACAGTGAGATCGGCTTTTCTAGAGAAAAGACATGCTTGTGTTTTGTTTGCATTGAATTCTACCAAGTTATTGGATCCCCATTCGAAAATTGTTGCTAAGTCCATATTTATATTGTTAACATTTCTTCCTCGTTCATTTCTGGTTTCACGGGCTGATATAGGGGCCCTGGAAGAGAAAGCGGTATGGAGGGTACTATCATCGGCAAAGCTGTGTACGGGACATGAAGTTGCTTTCAACAGGTCGTTGATGTGAAGTAAAAATAGTGTTGGTGCTAGAATGGATCCTTGCGGAACACCAGCATTCATGAGTAGAGTGTCAGATGAAACTCCATCGACCACTACATGGAGAGACCTGTTTGAGAGAAAACTAGCAAGCAGAGAACACAGCTGAGGGGGCAAGCCATAAGATGGAAGCTTGGCGAGGAGTCCCTGGTGCCACACTCGATCGAACGCCTTGGAGATATCTAATGCCACAGCTAAAGTTTCTCCATACTTTTCAATAGATAGCTGCCATATATGTGAGACGTATGCGAGCAGGTCACCAGTTGATCTCTGATGGCGGAAGCCATATTGCCTATCATTGATAATTCCTGAGTCTTCCAGATATTTCATGAGCTCGATGTTGATTGCTTTTTCCATGACCTTTGAAATAATAGATAGCAGTGCGATAGGTCTGTAGTTGCTAGGTAGGGTCTTTTTGCCTTTTTTAGGGACTGGCTGTACTCTTGCAATTTTCCAATTGGACGGAAATACACCCAAACTGTAAGAATGGTTGAACAACTTGCAAAGAACAGGTGTTAGTTCGGGGGCACATTTCTTGAGAACAATCGGCGGGATTCCGTCAGATCCACAGGCTTTGTTGGTGTTGAGACCCAGCAAAATTTTCTGATAGTACGTTGGCGAAAGGTGATCTCGGGCATGTGACTGTCAATAGGTGTAATGTTCGGGGGTTGTTTTCCCGAAGCATCCAGAGTGGAATTTCCAGCAAATAGGTGCGCAAAGATATTGGCTTTTTCCTGGGCAGTCGTTGCTAGTGTTCCATCTTCTTTGGTTAGGGGAGGAAAAGAGCTGGAAGTGAAGTTTCTTTCCACAGCTTTGGCGAAAGACCAAAATGAACGGGATCCGTTGGGACATTCAACAAGTTTTGATCTTATTTTGGCATTATGAGCATCTTTTGAACATTCTATTGTCTCTTTGCATATGCCTCTAGCCTCAACGTATGCTGCTCTGGTCTCAGGTCCCGGATTTTTTTGCCATCGATGGTATGCTGCCTGTTTGGAAGCCACAGCTCTAGAGCAGTTTCTGTTAAACCAGGTCTTATCGGATGATGTTCTTCTTTCGGTATTCGGTATGTAAGTTTGCATCCCCAACATGATGATTTCAGAAATTGTCTCAGCACATCGTGTTGGATCTACTGAAGAGAAACAAACTCTCTTCCATGGAAACGCTGAGAAAAACATACGAAGACCTTCCCAGTCGGCCGAATTGTAATGCCACATGAGACGGGGTGGTATTGTGCAGCTCGATGGTAAATGGAAAGAGCATGTTGTGGAGATGAGGGTGTGATCAGAGTTTCCAAGTGGGGCACAAACTTCTATTCTATACGGGTCAGGATTGGTGGTGAGGAAAAGATCTAGTGTATTGGCAGACTGGTTGTTGACATCAGGGATGCGGGTTGGTAGCTCGACCAGTTATTCTAGACCATGAGTGATGGCGAAGGCATCGGCTTGACGACCTGCATCATCTGTTTTGTTAGAGAATTTGAGCCAGGCAGCATTATGTACATTAAAGTCCCCCATGATTATGGTTTCAGCTGTTGGATGGTTTTCCTGAATGTAGTCCAGTTTGAGTGATAAAAACTCAAAGAGGTTGTTATATGAAGGTTCATCAGGTGATAGGTAAAGGCAGCAGAGGAACTTAGTCACTTTGGTATCAGATAGCTTAAACCACATCACATCAAAGTCTTTCGGTTCCAAACTCTCTTCACGCTGGCATGAAAGGTTAGCCTTAGCGTAAAGGCAGACTCCACCTTTGAACCTGAATCGAGAATGGAGTTCGTAACAAGGACAAAGCATATGGACCTTGTTGGTGGACGAGTTCAATTGTGTTTCTGTTAGAGCCAGAATATCCGGTTTTTTCGTCTGTAGGTGATGGTGGACGTCATTGATGTTCTTGTTGAGTCCACGGATGTTGCAAAAATTAATCTTTAATGTTGAGTCCCCTCGAGTACCTCTCGCCCGGAAATCCGAATGGAAAGGTATTTTACTTCCGGAGTGTTTTACTCTAGGAGACTTCATCATTATTACTATTAGCTGAAAATAAAGGAGGAATTGGGGAAAAGGAAAGAGGGAGACCGGAAAGTATCGACCGAACACTGAAACATGGAATGATCCATTTCACAGCACACAAAGTCGATATGGTGGTATTTCACCGGGCGATGAGACCATCTTCCACCTACGGTTATCCTTTTAGTCGCCTCTTACGACAGGCAGGATTTACCCTGGGGCTATTCTGAAGCCGACCCCATACAGCTAGTAGCTCCAGGATGTCCTCCATCGCGGCCGTGGGGTGGTTTTCATGGCCCCTGTAGCACTGAGACATACTTGTTTCTGTGAGCCTGTTAATAGCTTTATGATTCCTAACTGGAATCTCTTTGGCAACCTCGTAATTCGAAGTAACTAATAGCATTTTTTTTTGTTTTTCCCGTTTTGTGAGATTTTCCGGTTGATTGTCATTCCATCAGTTTTTGCAGTATTTCGGGTCAACGACATATGGATGAAAATATTTATCTAAGGTTTTCAATTGTATTCTTCCAGTGTTTCTGACAATAACACATTGGTTACCATTGGGAAGCATTTTGAAGAGCTTCCCAATGATTTATCCTACATTTGAACTTTTTGAAGTGGGTGTTGTTGGGGCGGAGGGAATAGAAGTATAGTTATTCATCTTGAGATTTCCAGCATTCCAGGAAATTTTCTTACTTTGACTGAGTGGTTCATCAAGAGAGTTAGATAAGCATCTAGTTCCTGTAAGCATTCCTTCAAGAGGGAGATGGAAACTTTATGTAAATTTACATATTTTATTTTATCTTCAAAGTCTCCCGTGATATTTTCAATTTCATATGTTTTGAAAGTTTGATTATTTCAAAGTCGCACAGCAAGGGCAAGATGATTGTGAAATATGATTTTATACTTGTTGGAAAGCAGATATTGAGAAAAAATGCGATTGTAATGGCATTCTTAAAATATCGTTTCATAATCTGATTCGAATTCCGATTAACAATTTTCTGTTCAATAATTTTCGCGATTATAATTTTTCTCACCTTTTTTGGTTAACGTTTAGAATTTGTTGAGCCTGCTGATTTTCCATGGTTTTATAATGGAGATTTGGAGGGTATATTCTCATTATTTGTTAACCTGAAATCATTAGATTTTTTTTTGTAATTTTTTTATTGTAAAATTGTTTTCAACCGCTTTCTTAGTTGTTTGACCAACCCTCAGAAGTTAATGAAAACTTGTACGAGTTAAGATCACGGGGACCTTACCTTTTATAGTGGGATCCGAAACCACCAAGATATATTTTTTGTAACATCCAGAGCATTCTCATTTCTATTATGTCATTTCCAATTAAATGCAGTAGTGTGATAAAATATTGTGCAGAAGGAAAATTAATGTTGCCTATTTGCTGAATGTGCCCTTGTATTGTTGTAGCTATCCTATAAAACATTCTCACGACATTGCGCTTCAACGAACGAAATGGATGAGCGTCTTGTTATTTCATTCCATCTAGATGAATTGGTGTTTTCGTTCTGAGACTGCCAAACAGTCGTAGGTTCACTCTTCTATAACGTTCCGTTTTCAATATGGATTTCAGTTTAATTTGATCATGTTTCTTCTAATTTGTCTGTTAAGTCATAACTGATTCAACAATTGGATCCGACACATCATCCAATGAAATGAACCTTCTTAGTCTTAATAAGCAGTTGAATTATATTGAGCGTAAACAAATTTTGGCAGCGGGGTGCACAGCGGCATTTTTTTAAAGTAATTCAATGATTCTCGTTGATTGTTTATTTGACGCTGCACAGTGGGTCATTTTACATATAAAGCAAGACAAAATTCTCTAGAATCTATTATCAAATCAACCCTTCTTATCTCTTAGAAGTAATGAAGATACTCCAAATGAACTGGTTATTGAATATAATAACAGTGGGCGTTCCCATTTCTTTTTCATTTGCTGGATATCAGCTAATATTTTCCTGATTTTTATAGTAAGCAGCTTCTGATCGTTAATTTCACTTCAGTGAGCAGGCTATTATTGTGAATTTACATTTGTCAGATATTGTTGATAATATGGATATATGATACTTATATTTCTGTCATTGACTCTGGGATAGATGTACCTAAAGCAATATCTTTGAACTAATCCAATCTTTGATTTTATTACGTTGCCAAACATTTTGTATGCTTTTGTACGTTATAGTTTCAATTTTGTTTTATTTTTCGAAAGTTTTAGCATTCATAAAGTCTGAATTCATATGCGGTCATGTGCGATTCAAAAATATGTTTTTGTTATTATACAGGGTGATTCAAAAGTACTTCGACAAACTTCAGGAGGTGTGTCCCCCCAATATTCTGATATGAATTGTCCAAATAAGTATATGTCCGGAAACTCTTTATTTCCAAGATACAGAGTTTTATTTTAATTTTCGTTTTTTTTTAATAACTTTCGAAATTCTGACCTTAATTTGGTGGATTTTTTGAATTCGAACCTGATGTTATTATTGCTCTTCTTCGTAGGGGGCACCACCTACACGTCTTTCTCTTTTTTGAAAATTCATAACTTTTTTTAGCGAACTTTTAGCACATTTTTCAGTCAAAAAATCAGATCCTCTATCATATCTACGTAAAAAATATACCTTTGTTACATGTCGCTATAACCAACCGTTTTCTAGATATTTGAATTCGAAAATTTCAAGTCGATTAATTGATAATCGATGCGTGTTAAGTTATTACCATTATTTTGCATTTTTCACAAGAATGCTTAGGAAATGAATTTGACGTTCAAGTAAGTAGTTTACATATTATGTGACAGTTAAACGTTTTGTTTCTGTTTCTGTAAGTTACAAAACACTAATTTTGAAAAAATGGATTATCCAAACAATAATGCTCATTTAGCCGATAAGCATTTCGTTTATGGCCTTGCCGATGGCGATGCGCGCGACGCAAGACGTATTTACTAGGAGCGATTTCCTAATCGAGTACTGCCTTCAGCTCCAACATTTACCAGTCTCCACCGTCGTTTGGCAGAAACAGGTAGCTTTAAGAGGGCAGCTGATATTAATGGGAGACCACGAGCAGTCCGAACCCCAGAATTGGAAGAAGATGTTTTGAGGAGAATCCAGAAACGAGTACAAGAATAATGGCTGAAGCTCTCAATTCTACTCAGTCCACAGTTTGGAGAATTATCCACGATCAACAATTTTATCCATACCATATTCAAAGGGTACAAGCTCTTCTGCCACGAGACTTTCCCCAACGCATTACTATGTGTCAGTGAATTTTGAAGAAATTGGCACGTCAAATTCACATCGAAGCGTTTCCGGACATATTTTTATTTGGACAATTCATATTAGAATATCGTGAGAAATCACCTCCTGAAGTTTATCCAAGTACTTTTGACTCTCCCTGTATAAATAATTATTATGTTTCCTGATAATGTTGTGAATAATAGTGATTCTACGTAAATACTACAACCTTGTCCAATGGTTTTCTAATATCCCTTGATTAGGTCACACTTTTTTCCTGAAAGTGATATTCAACTGATTTTCCAGCAGTATGTTTGATGTGATTATATTTGTCTTTCTATATCATGTTCCATGAAAAAAACGAAGGGCTCGGGCCTGCGGATAGTTCCAAACATATTTGTTTCACGCATTGGTGTTGAAAGCCAATTCTAGTCGTCTCTTTGATGGAATAGATAAGGTGGTGTTTCAAATTGACGCTGAATCGGAGTTGAGATCCAATTAAATAGAACGGCAGTAATCACGCGAAAGCAATCTCAACTAGTATCGTTCTCTTTTGTCCATTTGTCAATTACTGTTCAACTGGAAGCCAGCTGGAAGGCGATCTCATCCTTCAAGGATGTGTTAGTGAAATGACGGTTGATCGTTCTCGATATAGGTGGGAGAAAGTAGGAGACAAAGCATTCGACTTTGAAAGGCTTATAATCACTATACTGAATAATTGCGGTATGCAATTATTTATGACAAATGCACCCATGTAATGAAAATAATAAATTTTTATGAATCATGTCGTTTTTCTATCAATGAAAAAACGTCTGAATGTGAAAAACACTGGGTCGTCATGCTATAAGAATTTTCCGAAAGGAAGGAATACTTTCGGAAAATGGAATGGAATTGTCAGCAGAAAAATGTGGGTTGGAAACTAAAAATTAGAAAATCACTCATTCCAGTCGCTCAACCATAATTTCCCACATGGTAGGAGTCCAAGAATAAGAGCTGATCAAAATTAGTGGTCCAGTAGTGCCATATCTACAGTTGAACGAAAAACATCATTCTTGAATAACTGGAAAAATAAGAGTTACAGATACGATAACGGCATCGACTGAAATACTTACTGATTCGGAGCATGGATTTAATTATGTTTCCAAATAAATTTATGAATATGCTATTTTTGAGCATTTGTCCTGACGAATATAACTCGACCTAACATTCTGACGCCTAATTTTTGCTCTATAATATACTGAAGCATTGTTGCCCTCGACCTGAATGTGAAAAACACTGGGTTGTCATGCTATAAGAATTTTCCGAAAGGAAGGAATACTTTCGGAAAATGGAATGGAATTGTCAGCAGAAAAATGTGGGTTGGAAACTAGAAATCAGAAAATTACTCATTCCAGTCGCTCAACCATAATTTCCCACATGGGAGGAGTCCAAGAATAAAAGCTGATCAGAATCAGTGGTCCAGTAGTGCCATATCTACAGTTGAACGGAAAACATCATTCTTGAATAACTGGAAAAATTAGAGTTACAGATACGATAACAGCATCGACTGAAATACTTACTGGCTCAAGGCATGGATTTAATTATGTTTCCAAATATGTTCATGAATTTGCTATTTTTGAGCATTTGTCCTGACGTATATAACTCGACCCAACATTCTAACGCCTGAATTTCTGCTCTATAATATACTGAAGCATTGTTCTCCTAGACCAAATTCGGTCTGTTGGAGAACACTTTTCGGAATCAGTGGAAGCTGTCTGATTTTATTTTCCCTCCCAGTATCTTGAAGACCTTCGACCCATACTTTCTCAATGTATAATGAGAAATCTTCGACATCTTCTAGATTAATTCTCGAAAATGCCTGACAATCAATCGTGTTTCAGAAAAATTCGTGGTTAAGACACAGCAGTAGATACTCTTATGAGACCCTCTGTCTAGACATCATCAGACACTTTCAATTGAGAGTTTGATTGGCCATCAATTAGTTTTATTGACAGTAAGTTGGCCAATTGATTATTTGAATAACCAATTAGTTTACAGTGACAGGGCACTTCATTGATTAGCTCAACAAAATTGTCTCCCATAGTATATGACTGAATATCTGATTTCAAAAAATTATTAACACACACATAGCAATAGATAATTGTTTTTCCTCCGTTACTTTTCGTAGTACTCTGTGGTCTTACCGGTTCTGGAGAAGGGTAGCACAGATGAGATTAACAGTTCTCGACCTATTTCAATTATACCGATATTGGGTAAAATTATTGAAATAATTGTCAAACAACAACTATATAACTTTCTTGGAAGTAACTCTCTCTTATGCCCTGGCCAATTTGGTTTTCGGAAAAATCGATTAACAACCCAGGCTCTTCTGAAAGTTGTGTCTGACATAGTCGAGGGCCTGGAAAAAGGCAAATATCCACAACTTACGCTATGCGATCTATCTAAGGCCTTTGACTGTGTCTCATACGTTATCCTACTTCAAAAAATGTATTTCTATGGTATAAGAGTCCTGGCACTGGACTTCTTCGAATCATATCTGGGTAGTAGATCCCAATGTGTCAGACTTGGTGTGGATCTCTCTTATCGTAAGAACATTTTCCATGGTGTCCCTCAAGGCTCTGTTCTGGGCCCCCTCCTCTTTTTGATCGATAATAATGACCTCTACTACTGTACCTCACCGATCAAGAGCGTTTTTTTCGCGGAGACACAATTTATCTCCAAAGTACTAACCTAGAAAACGTTAGTACTTCAGCTGTTGAATATCAAATGTACTCAAGTATGGTTCACATCAAATAAACTGAAAATCAATTTGAGAAAAATCAGTCTTTCATCGTTTCCTCTAAATCAAATATTTCTCAGGAAAATAGCGTCAAATTACTTGGCGTGCAACTCGATGTTAGACTCAGTCTTTTACAGAAAAATTATCAAGTATGACCTTTATGATTCGACGTTTGAGGTATTGCGTTAGTTTGCACGTACTCAAATCATGCTACTTTGGTTTTTATGGCTCTTGGTATTTTATTATGGGGTGGCTCTTGCCAGATCATAAAGCTTTCTAAGTGCAAAAAAGAGTTATTAGCGTCATGGCAGGAGTACATCGTCGCGAACACTGTCGCCCTCTTTCTGCTATTCATCAAATTATGCCACTTCCCACTCTATTTCTATATTCATCCTAACTTGAAATTCATAAAAAAAACAAATACACTGTGCAATCAGAAATTCACTCTCACTCCACTCGCAATGCAAATTCTCCCACGACACCTAGATGCAGGTTCCTGATGTCACAAAATAATTCTCTGAATCTGCAACTTTATAACAACTAACCTTCCAAAGATTAAGTGTCTCAACCTATATCAGTTTGAAAACAGAATCAAAGCTTTCTTACTAATAAAATGTTTTTATTCGATCAAGGAGTATCTTGATCTGAGCATTACTGAACTCGAACTCTTGTGATAGACTCTCCCCTAGTCTATCCTTATATCTTATATTTCACTTTATTCTTAGTGTAAATTTCACTTTATACATGTCTATATACACTTATATGTTATACATTGTACTATTTTGACGACCCACTAATTCTATGTTTTATTAGTTTGGAAATAAATATCTATCAATCTATTTATCATACGCCTTGTGGAAAATAAATCAGCACCGACACTGTCAGCCAGCGAGATTATACCACAGACAGGTACACCAAAATGCCTCAGGTGAAATACCCATCTCCTATGGGCCCAGACGAATATAAAAATGAATATTAATGTTTGGTTCTTAGAAAATTACCATTCTTGTCATTATTATTCATTTTGGAGCGACTTTTCTTCTATACCCATTTTTTGTAGCTGATATCTCATTCATAATATCAATCTTTTCTGGTACTTCCTTTTTATTTTAGCATACTACCATACTAGTCTTGGATGAGATACCCACGAGCTTCTATTTTTAACTGAATTCTGAATGTGGGAATTTCATTTACATTCCCAGTATTTTCCATAATGACTATTGATATTATAATTTTGTCTTATTATAAATGATATTCTACGAAATGACATATGAAATTGAGGAGCAATGGGAAAGAATGAAATTATCATTCCTAATATGATTATTCATTTGAGTGTTCTTCCGAAACCAGGGGCAATTTTTCAATCCAATCATACCGGAGATGAAGACAAATTTCTTCACCTCATATCACTGAATAATCGATTTTGGGATAAAATCAATACCAATACTCCTCCAACTGGAGTTGAATATTCTCAAAGCAATAGAGAATATGTGAACAAGCTTCATTACTTATAGCTTCACATGTATGTATGAATTTGGGTGATGAAATCTTTGAAATTAATTTTCACCCACTTCCAGAAGTCCAAATCATTTGAAATTTTACACACGTGTTAGAAACCGATGACAATACGATAATTTCATGGCAATGACCTGGTATTCTCACCAAGATCGTAAAAAAAAATATTTGCATTTCAAATATATGGTAGTCCGGTCCTGTCTACAACCTGGGCGGCCGTGTGAAAAATCACTCCAAAGTTAATTACTGATTAGAAGGTCTTGTACCCACGGAGAGCGGTGAACGAACCCCCTGTGCATACCCTATCGAAGATTCAACCTACAAACAACCTAGTAGAAATCAACAACCCGCTGGAAATTGCAATCGGGCCTGCAAGAAATCGGTGCTTGCAGGGATCGGTTCCCTCTCGAGAGCCGATCTACTGGAAGTACTAGGCAGTGTGCTTGCCTCCATGGGAGATGACCTGATCAAAAGTTCTCTATTATCCGCTAGAACCAAAGAGAATGATGGCTCAAGTGAGCATACTCCTACCAAATGGCAGAAACAGGAGATATTCCCTACACTCCCACTGCCTGAAAGTAACTTTAACCCAGCTATTCCTCCTATCGCATTTCGTAGAAGTTTTAGAATGTATTCCCTAATGCCTCACTTGAGAAATACTCCGAACAAATTTGAACAACTGTCATCTATGTCAGAAGGTGAAATTCTCGTGATTTTGCTTCAGTTCAGGAGCGGAATCAGCTCTGGTGCGCCTTTTGAATGTCGGCCCTGAACTTATAGTAATAGTGATAGGAGACCCCGAGTGAATGGAGCAATCGAGTTTTTATCTCTTGGTCTCTTTTATTTTTTTGTAGCAATATGGACTGAAAAGTTAAAAATAAAGTCATAGTTTGAAAAACCTAAAAAACATGCTTATATAACAATAAGGACTAAAAAGTTGAAAGTAATAGGAATGAAGTCATTGACCAAAAAATTATTCCGTAGGGGGTGGGATGCTGATATCTTACTATCATTATGGAAAGTGAGTAAAGAGCACCTCACGCTTTCTATCATAACAGTTATTTTTGTCAATTACTTTATACTTATTATTTTCAACTTTTCCTTATTGCTATAAACGCCTGTTTTTTTAGTTTTTTTAAAATATTTTTGTCAAAACTTCGGGAGCGGTGTTGGATGGCTATCGTTTTAAGATGCCGCAGACTGTAGATGGTACCTGTTACATTGACCAATATTTATTTCAATCGAGTTATTGTGGAATCTACCAAATGAAGTCGTTGAATGAAGTTTTATTTATACAACTTCATGAAAAAGATCGTTGGATTTGCTAAGAATTTTCAAATTTTATAGTCATAAGTATCAGCTTTATTCTTGTTATTGTATATTTTTATGGTTCAATATTTTTTCGTCCATATTTCATGTATACAGGGCGATCAAGAAGTACTCAGACAAAGTTCAGGAGGTGATTTCTCACAATATTCTAATGTGAATTGTCTAATGAATATATGACCACTATTCCGCAATTTTCACAAGAATGCTCAGGAAATGAATTTGACGTTTGAGTAAGTAGTTTTGGTAATTACATATTATGTGCCAGTTAAACGTTTTGTTGTTTTGTTGAAGTTTCTGTAAGTTTTAAAACACTAATTTTGAAAAATGGATTATTTGAACAATAATGCTCATTTAGCCGATATGCATTTTGTTAATGGCCTCGCGGATGGAAATGCGCGCGTAGCAAGACGTTTTTACCAGAAGCAATTTCCCAATCGAGTACTGCCTTCAGCTCCAACATTCACAAGACTCGACCGACGTTTGGCAGAAACAGGTAGCTTTAAGAGGGCAGCTGATATTATTGGAAGACCACGAGTAGTCCGAACCCCGGAATTGGAAGAGGCTGTTTTGAACGCTCTCGAAAAAATCCAGAAACACGCACAAGAGCAATTGCTGGAGCTCTCAATTCTACTCAGCCCACTGTTCGTAGAATTATCCACGATCAACAATTTTATCCATACTATATTCAAAGGGTACGAAATCTTTTGCCACGAGACTTTTCCCAAGGCATTACTATGTGTCAGTGGTTTTTGAGAAAATTGGCTCGAAATCCTAATTTTTTAAAATATGTACTCTTCACGGACGAAGCAAACTTCTCCCAAAATGCTTTCACAAACTTTTATAACAACCATGTTTGGGCTCCGCACGCAGTTAGTGGAAGACATTATCAGTATCAATTTTCTGTAAATGTATGGGCGGCAATAATTGATAATTACTTGATAGGTCCTTTCTTCCTTTCCTTCCGACTGAATGGCGCAACTTACAGAGACTTTTAAGAAATTGAATTGCCGGGACTACTTCAGAATGTACCATAAGAAATTTGTTTCCGCATGTAGTTTATGCATGATGGGACTCCGGCCCATTTTAGCGTTGTAGCCAGGGAATTCCTGAACACTGACTATCCAAATCGATGAATCGGGGGGCAAAAGAACCTAACCAGGCGTGGGCACTAAGGTTCCCAGATCTGAACCCGGTAGATTTTTATTTTTGGGGACATTTTTTATAAAACTCCAGTAGCGAACGGGGAAGATTCAAGAAACCGAATAGTAGACGCTTGTGAACAATAAGAAACGAGATCCAATGACTAGAAGACTGAATGCCTCTATCTTCGCTGAAGGTGGACACTTCGAAGAATTTATTTGAATACACTTTAGTTTCCTTTATTTTATTTTATTCTACATATTCAAAATTTTTCGAAATAAAATGTTGGTATTTCATGCAAATTTCATTAAAACAAATACAGACTTTGCACCCTTGATACCAAAATATTCATTTCAAACGAGTAAAAATGAATAGAATAGGTGGCGCCCTCTACAAAAAACCAAAACTACTCAGTTAAACGTCAAATTCATTTCCTAAGAAGTCTTGTGAAAAATGCAAATAACTTCAACACGTATCGATTGTCAAATGATCGACTTGGAATTTTCAAGTCCAAATATCTAGAAAACGGTTGCTTATAGCGACTTGTAACAGTGGTATCTTTTTCACGTAGATATGATGGGGGAATTGATTTTTTCACTGGAAATATTTGCTAGAAGTACGCTCAAAAAACTTATGAATCTTCAAAAAAGAAACATATGTGTAGGTGGCGACCCCTACGAGTAAGAGCAATAATAACATCAGGTTCGAATTCGACACCTCAAAAAACCGCACAATACCAATTTTCGTTCAATTAACGTCCGTATTTCGAAAGTTTTTGAAAAAAAAACGAAAATAAAACTTTAACACCCTGTTACTTGGAAACGAAGAGTTTCCGGACATATTTATTCTGACAATGCATATTAGAATATTGTGGGGAATCACCGCCTGAAGTTTGTCAAAAAACTTTTGAATCACCCTGTATGTACCAGTTTATTACATTATTGTCAATAACGAACCAAGTACTTCTGTACTTATCGTTTTTCCTACAACGTTGCTCAACTTGTACACATATTTATATTTCAAAGTGCCATGTAACGTTGTTGAATGGAGTTCTATTATTATTATATACTCTCGCTTACCACTTCAACGGTCAATATACCCAGATAAAGCAGACCCGATAAACAAAAATCGATATTCAATTCAGCATTATAAAATTACAAAGGGGATGTTAGATTGCATTTATTTTGCTCCACACCCTTCAACACGAAACACAGATACATATATACGAAAACGTGCTCTGTTTGTATGCTTATTGGAAAGAAACGAGAGTCAGGTGGAAAAATCTAAAAGTAAGACCGATTATAAGAAATGATCACCACTCGAGAGAATAGATCCATCCAATAAAAGTAGAGCTTTCGAATCATGTATCGACCAACAGCACATACATGAAATTTTCTGTGAGATTTATCTGAAATATCAACCCAACAAATCATCGGTGATTCATCGAATCAGACATTGGAAAACTGAATGGAAAATTATTTCATGGAAATATGAAGAGGGTGTTCGTAAGATGTGGAATCATCTGCGACTGAACGATGAACTTCAATCACTATCTTCCATAGTATTTATGGAGATGAATACATCAACAAAATAATGCTAGTACTGGAATGTGAAACCTTCACGTGGAAATAGTCCAGGGCGTGAGATGGGTTATACATGTAATGAAATACCAATTCGGAGAAGATAGTCATGTTGAAAAGGGAAACATCCTGTTCATATCATCAAACAAATGAAGAAGATAGATTGTACATATCATTTGATACTGGAATTCAAAGTATTAAAATATTGAAGCCCATCAACAGTTTGAAATAGTATGAATGAATAAAAATTCAGAATTAGTTTCTATTCATTTCCAGATTATAGTACTCATATATAATTTTCATGTCAATATATTGGTGTATCTTCATCCTTGGCAAGTTTGGGATCCAGATTTTAAGTTCATTTCTGTATATATTGTTGCTATCAATAGTTTTGATTTCCAATGGAAAAAGATCATATATCCGAGCTAGATATGAGTATGATCTCTGGAGGGTATTTCTCTGAGATTCCAGGACATATGAATTGATTTTGTTACGTGTTTCATATGTGTTCTATTTTTGTTTAGTTCATGTTTATTTGTGTATTGCCTGAGTACGGTTTTAGAAAGTAAAGTTGTCTGATATCTAGAATGGTTGTTTCTTCAGATAATGTGTCTGTGAGGTGAGTTTTTTCTTGAAACAGATCACTTTTATTATTGATTTTTGAATTTTATCTATGTTTTTTATTGAACTAAAGTCAGCTGCTTCCCAGGCAACTATACCGTATGGGGGATGGGTTATAGCATGCACACATGAGCAATTTGTAAGTTTTAGTCTATATGTAACACTATGAAGATTTTTGACCAAGTAATCAATATGAGCGCCCCATTTCAGGTGGGAATTTATGAATATACCAAAATATTTCATTGTTATTACCAGTTTATCGTTAGGCTCAAATCATCATATTTTATTGAAATTGAACCCAAGCTATTATTTGACGTTTCTACAATCATTTGATTTGTTTTTCATAATATATGATCAGGAGAAAATATAATTAATGTTACTCAATCAATAGCTCAAGAAAACTTTCCTTCAGGGCACCATTCAATCATGGATGCGCAACTTCTGTTTGGCAAACATCTCGTGTTTTTACCGAAATTTCATGATTTTCACGTGTACTGAAAAATCTTATGTTTTTTCCTCTATCATATGTTTCTGCATAACCTATATTCGATACAAAGTCCATCATCCATATTTGAATATTATTCTTATCATTACTCACATTATTAATAACTATTATTATCATTATTATTATTAACACACACATAATTTTATGAATAAATCGAAAATATCGTACATACATCTCTTCCCCATACCTACTTCCTGACAACTGCAGGTAAAAAATTGAAAATAAACAACCCCGCACCATCCTTATGGAAAATGGCTTTTAAATCTGTTAATCTCAGAATAGCGTGACACCTCCGAAGAAATCAGTTTTTCCTTTGTATTGCAATTTAATGAAATATTGTCTTCAAAATTGTTTTTATTTAATTTTTCATTTATTTTTTCATTATATTTGACAGTACAATTATGATTTCTGATCCACAAAATTCTTACATACCAATTTTGAATAGAATCGAATCATAATTAACAAAACTCGTACGCCATTTTGAAGCCGCCATTTTGAATTTTGTAATTTGTACAAGAAAAGCATGATTTCCGTCCCCAAATATCCATTTTGATTAGAATCACGCCATAAATTCCTCTGCTATTTTGGCCGCCATCCTGTTTTTCACATGAAAATGTCATAATGCATTGTCACCAGAATGATAAAGACCTGCCGAATTGAAGTCGATTGGACAGACAGAAAGAAATTGAACAAATAAAAGTTTGTAAAAAACACTTTTTACATTCATACAGACTTCCGAAACTCTACTTTTTATCGTGATACCGAGTTAATGGGCAGCAGAAAATCAATGTTATGTTCCTTTCGATAACAGCTAAACATAGGAGCATACATTTGGAATATTAGGGGAACTTGTTTATCGTATTTCCTCCATACATAGTAGAATAGGCCTACAGGGAATACCACTTAAAAAACGCACCGGCAACTCTACCTCTGGGGTGGGGTGGAAACGAGTTAATTCATATCGTATACTTCAAAAATCAAAAAAATTGCATCAGATCTATTGATTCCTAATACATTAGTTCAAACTACCGATTTTTTTCTCGAAATACAGGGTATTCATTGATAAAAACGCATTTTTCTAAAAAACTTGGGCTGTACCTTTTTACTCACCCTGTATGCATGGAATTACTATACGACATTCTTAACTTTGAAGGATGTTTGATATATATATGACATGTTCTCCCCTATCCGAACTAAAAAACGAGGGGTTAACGTACCACCCCTATTTTCGAACAACCCTGTATAAAAAAAAATGTCAATTAACTTAGATCCAGATAGAAGGAGTTTACCAGGCCAAATTGAATCTTCAATTTTCATCAGAGAACTCACACTGGTTGGTTTAAAATTAATCGAATTGGATTTTTTTTGGTTCACCCTGTTATAGAGCACAAAACGAGAAAGTATATCGTGACATTGTACATCATTGAGGCATGGTTTTCCCAGGAAAAATAGGCGTTTTGTCAATTATCGGAATTGTAAAAAATTCTGAGCAGAAAGCTTCACTTTTCATCTGTCACACCCTGTAACTTGAAAACTAGTCGGTGGATTTTTTAGTGCCCATGGACACTTTTGCCGAAAAAGTCAAAATCTACAACATACCAGAAATTCAGGAAATTTAACCGAAAGCCATTTTCCATAAGAATGGTGCGGGGTCGTTTATTCCTGTCGTTTTTACCTGAGATAAACATTCGAAGCAAAAATAAGCTATTTTGTTTTTGTAACCTTCGATCTAGGAACCAGTTTGAACAAATTTGTTTTATGATCATGGTAAAGGTTGATGTCACACAAATTCCCAAACAACTTGGGTGACGTCAACCAAGTTTGCTTGTTCACTATTATGCATTCTTATTGAACGTTCCTTCAAAATCTGAGCAGAATGAAAGTTTCATTACGAGTCAATGTTCCTTTTGTGACATTTTGAGCAATCAGGGTTTGAACAAAGGGTGAATTATTCTCTTTTAATGGCTTTAATGTCCGAAGATGGACTGAAAAAATTCCGACGTAACAGACCAGACATTTTTGATCTGGAAGTTTTGTGAGCTGACTACAGTAAGTTTTGAATTTTGTTGGGGTTAGGTCCAAGAACTGAAACCGCTATTGATTCTTTGCCGATGTTTCGACATTTTATAAAATATAAAATAGATGAAAATAAAATGTTGACAGATTGAAATGGTAATAACAAAATAAAAATAAAAATAAACCGACGAAAAAACTAAAACTGAGAAGAAAAAATTTAATGAATATTTTCAGTCTCAATAACTACTTGAGCTCCTAAACTAATGTGAGTAACTACTTTAGAGTCGGCGCCAAACAAACAAGCGAATTAATTACGTAAAGCGTAAAATGATGGCAGATAAAACAAACTCGATGAGTACCAACAATTTCAGACATTCACCAACGTGCATTCCAATCGTGAAACGTGAACACGAAATAATGAAAGAAAAACTGTAACATTATATTATTAATTTTGAATGTTTTCTTGAACTTCAATCATATTCGATGTTATGTGAGGTGTTATGTTTTTAACTTTATATGTTTTACATTAATTTTGAGAAGTTACCCGAAGATAACATAAACAATGTCGAAACGTAGTATGGAATAAACAAATGCAAAAACTGACTAACGCCCTTATTCGAAAAAAATTAATATGTACCCTTCTGAAATTAATTAAGTGATCGCTAATGGTGAGTGACGTATCTTAGCTGCATCACTGGTTCTATAAAGAGGTTCAAACTTTGTTTTACGATACTGAATCGAGGTCTTACTCAATTCAAAACGGAAAGTAGTGGTAGTGTGATGGAATTATCGTTGAAATTGTTTGTGTTTTTGGCAGTTACTACTATTTCTTTCAACGATGCACTTGGACCAGGTATAATTTGATTTCCACTTATTATTGATATACTCTCATTATTTCACCTTTTCTCTCATGGAGTATCATGCCCACTGGAGTTAACTGGCTAGTTGTAGAACAAAGAGAAAAAGAAATAATCATTATCTTTCTCAGATGAAGTTACGCAGGTAGTAAATCGTCAAATATATGTTTTTAGCATGATATTTCATATGAAACTAATACTTCATCAAGTTTGGTGTTTTACATTGACAACCAGCTCTTGATTTTGTTATCGTAACTTATTATACGAGTTTCAATAACATTATTTTTCCCATAATTTTTGTCAACACGTTTTCATGGAAACCCTCCCTTCTACAAAGTCTTCAACTTACAATATAAGAATAAAAAATAATTAACATCAAGAAAACAGATACAATGTACAAAAGAAGTTTTTGAGTTTTCTACAAAAAAACTTCAAAAGTTTGTCAATCCTCAAGGAGATAGAAAACAACGATGGCTAATATTCCTAAATAATTATTGAAATCCACTCTATGAGTACATCTTTTACATTATGATAAGTAATGGTGTATGTGAATCCTTGTGCGTACGTATGAATGTATATTGAAACATGTGTGTCATATATTTTTTTTTATATTATAATAAAGTTTTTCTGCGAATAACATAGTTCGAATAGTCCCGCAAAAAGATTTTTTTCGTTTGATAGTTCAAATGCTTACATGATCAATAATGTTGACATGAATATATTGTCATTCTCTGATATTCCATAGCATATACAGTGCGGCTTTTTATAGCCGCCCACCCTCTGTTAACTTTTGAACGGTTAGACGTAGAACAATGGGACAGAAACCATTTTGGATGATATCACCGATACTACTTTTTGATTTGAAATGAAAGACATTGTGATTGCCCGATTGCATCAACTTAAAATTTTCTCTTCTCAACTACCTAGTTTTTTTGAATTTCGTCGTATAAGTTTTTTCACAATATGTATTTGAAATGTTAGGTAAAACAAAATTTAAAATGCATATTGTAAAAAAAAATACTAAATTAAAAAAAAAACTAGTTGGTTGAAAAACTAATGTAATATATTCCCAAATATGTGCCACTTGACCCCCTGGAAAAATATTAACAAAATTTGTGCCAGCAGTTGCGGTTATACAAATAATGTGATTGAATTTAATTAGTATTAATTAATTTATAATAGAATAACTGTAATAAAAACTTTAAAAGGTGAAATTTAAATTTTTCATTCGAATTAATAATTCCAAATGAAGTAAAAAAATCAATTTTATGAACTGAATTATTTTTTTTGTTTTTTTAAACTTAATTTTTTTTTAATTTCGAAAAATTTCCCATTTTTGTCTATTTGAAATCTTTAAGTTGATGTGCTTACCGTGCCATCTATCGAGCAGTCACGATATTTTCTATTCCAAAGAGTAGCATCTGTGATATCATTCAAAATAGTTTGAGTCCCGTTGTTTCATGTCGAACCGTTCAAAAGTTATCAGGGAGGGAAAAACTATGAAAAGCTCGCAATTATGATTCCGTAGAACAACAATAGTTGAAAGGAAAATTTAATTACCTTGTCACTGATGTGCAACTCTACCTATATGCCTTTCGAAATTTTTAAGTTGATATGCCCTCAGCGTCCTCTGTCGAGTAATTGTAATGTATCTTCTCTCAAAAAGTAGGACCGGTAATACCGTTCAATATATTCCATGTTTCACATCAATCCCTTCAAGAGTTATCGAGGTAAGGGTACCATTCAGATCCGCACTCATACTTGACATGTCAAATACATATTGCAAAAAAACAATTAAACGAAATCCAAAAAAAAATAGGTTGAAAAAAAAATTTTATTATCTGTTCAACGATGTGCTACCATGCTATTTGAAATTTTTAATTTGATGTGCCTCCCCGCGCCATCTATAGAGCTATCACGATTTCTTTGATTTTCAAAAGTAGTATCGGTGATATCATTAAAAGCGGTTTCTGTCCATTGTTCTATGACAATAAAAAGCGCACTGTATAATGCTCTAGAGGGGTTGAAAGCGTATGACCTATTTTGTTTCATTTTAATTTTTCACATAAGGAAAATAGTGAGAGATGTCATGAAATTGTCGGAAATAAAAATTCAGGTATAAGGAAATAAATATCCGTTGGTGAGGAAAAAAAAACTGGCATGTTTTTTGTTTTTTCATACTGCACAGTTCAGTTCGGTGATGGTGTCACAAAAATTAAATCGTTATAGGATCCTACAAAAAATTAACCGATGAACTTGATCGTTCTAAAAAAATATCTGCCCTCGACAAATTCACAGTCTTCAAAAAATCAGAGGAATACAATGATCATGTGGAGTTCCAATAGTAAATGAGTTATGTCATTCATAAATCGGCTCCTCCGAGTTTCACGATTTTTCATGGCTGTTTCCATTCAAGAAATATGTTCCGCTTCGCTACTCGAAAAACAAGGGTGATAATAATTAAACTGTCTTCAAATCTTACTAATGGCATTCATACACATTTCATTTATGATACCTTTAATTTTTATATATCGAAGAATCATAAACAAATATTCTGGTTCAATTCATTCTCTTGTTTCATGTTAATGAATATTTATATCACTTGTTTCACGTTGTCTCATTTTTTTGTGCGTGAAAATAGAGAGTCAAAACAATAGAAGACGCAATCTATTTGAGACGAGATGATAGAGATCAGAAGAGAGAGAGAGATAGAGATAAAACAGCTCTTGAATCTAAATATGCGCGAAACTTTATCATGAAAACCAGTATGTGACGGATTTTGCTCTACAAAAGGTGAGGATAAATGATTTTGATATGTTATTTAGTCCCGGTCTTCGACGAAATATCAAAAAATGACGTAGCTATTCAATATATCATTATAGTAAATTCAAAGTCAACACCACCATAAGGTAGAGTAAACGTTATGTTTTCTCAACCCCCAGGTACACGCTCCAATTTTCGGGACACAAACACATTCGCGGGGTGGATCAAACCCCATTTAATTCTACTCATGAAATACTCAATTTTGTATTTCTCAAAGAAAATTTGCAATCAGTGTGTTGAATGTGTCTTTCTCATTTTGAACAGATTGATTTTCATAAAGAAATTGGTTCAGGTTAATTTTATTTTATTTTTAATAAATAAACGGTTTGTGTTGTTTGTGCTTCGTGTGGGTCAAATCTAGTAATTGAAATTTCACCCCCTTTCTGTTGACTGATCATCTGAAATTTGGTACACACCTTCAATGCTCATGACGATACAATTATGTGTATTCGGTATCATTGTAAATCCAATATGCTGCCGCCCTCCACTATGGATATCAAATGAAAGGGCTCGACTAGTAGAATACAGTCCACCATGAAAACATTCCAAATCCAAGAGGGCATCCGAAACAAAATGGCGGATCTAGAGTTTAGGCAGTCAATAAAAACACCAATTTGATTACATAAGTTTGGACAGTCAATACATTGAAACTGAATTCTAGGTATCTATCAAAACAAAGGACTTTTCAACTTGGAATCGTGATTTGAGCAAGAATCCCTCACCCAAGGCAATATTCCGTATCATGACGAGGACTGTGTGGTGTAAGTGTGGCTAAAATGATACGTCTTAGCGGTACACCACCCAATTAGGGTAAAGGTAAAGCGCGCCGAGGACTGTAAGGCATTAGGGTGGATAGAATTGATATGTCGTTAGCGTTTTCTCCTCAAGACTTGGGCATACGGATTTCACCAAAGTTCAATTAAGGGACGGCTGGAAGGATCCCCTTGATTTTGTCATGGGCTTCCACTGTCCACGAAATGCAAGGCAGTATTGTAGACCACGCAGTTGCGTATTTGGGATCGAAATTGTTTGAGGAAGGACAAGCTTACGTGGCACTGAGTCGAGTAAATCTTTGAAAGGATTATGTATTGAGGAGTCAGATTGCAATAACCTGACAGGAAAGAAACCTTGTAATAATGAGGCACTAACTGAACTAAATATTATGGGAAATATCAGGTAACTAAATGAAAAACTAGAAACTTGAAAATATAATGAGTATTTTTTCTCAATGCGAACGGTTTTATTGCAAAGAAACATAATAACACAGATAATGTACTAAAATACAGGGTGATTCGAAAATAGTTCAACAAACTTGAGGAAGTGATTCCTCAAAATATTCCAATATGAATTGACCAGATAAATATATGTCCGGAAAAGCTTCGTTTCCAAGATACAGGGTGTTGAAGTTTTATCTTTATTTTCGTTTTTTTTTAATAATTTTCGAAAATTGGTATTGAGAGGTTTTTTGTTATTTCGAACCTGATGTTATTATTGCTCTTACTCGTAGGCGGCGCCACCTACACGTCTTACCCTTTTTTGAAAATTCTTAACTTTTTTGAGCGTACTTCTAGCACATTTTTCAGTAGAAAAATCTAATTCTCCATCATATCTACATGAAAAAGCTACCCCTGTTACAAGTCGCTATAAGCAACCGTTTTCTGGATATTCTGAAAATTTCGAATCGATTATTTGATAATCGATGCGTGTTGAAGTTATTACCATTACTTTAAATTTTTCACGAGAATACTTAGGAAATGCATTTGACGTTTAAGTGAGTAGTTTTTGGGGGGACCTATTCTATTAATTTACTCGTTTGGAATAGTTATTTTTGTATGAAGGGTGCAAAATCTGTATGTGTTTTAACAAAATTCGCAAGAAATATCAACATTTTATTCAAGAAATTTTGAATATGTATAATGAAATAAGAGAAACAAATTGTTCAAATAAATTGTTCAAATTGTCCACTTCAGCAAAGATACGGGCATTTAGTCTTCTAGTCATTGAATCTTGTACCCGCTCAAAAATTATAGGTGTGTTTCTTATTGTTTCACAGGCGTCTACTAATCGGTTTCTTAGATCTTCCTCATTCGCTACTGGAGTTGATAAACTAGCGACTTCAAATGTCCCAAAAAGAAAATCTGGCGGGTTTAGATCTGGGGACCTTGGTGCCCACGCCTGGTTAGGTTCTTCTCCACCCCTACCAATCCATCCATTTGGATAGACAGTGTTGATGAATTCCCTGGCTACAACGCTGAAATGGGCCCCCTCATGCATAAACCACATGCGGATACGAATTTCTAATGGTACATTCTGAAGTATTCCCGGCAATTCATTTTCTAAAAAGTTTCTGTGAGTTGCGCCATTCAGTCGAAACGGAAAAAAGTGATTATTAATTATTGCCGCCCATTCATTCACAGCAAATTGATACTGATAATGTCTTTCACTAACTGCGTGTGGATTTTCCAGAGCCCAAACATAGTTGTTATGAAAGTTTGTAATAGTATTTCGGAAGAAGTTTGCCTCGTCCGTGAAGAGTACATATCTCAAATATTGACGATTTCCAGCCATGTTTCTCAAAAACCACTAACACATAGTAATGCCCTGGAAAAAGTCTCGAGGCAAAAGAGCTTGTACCCTTCAAATATGATATGGATAAAATTGGTGATCGCGAATAATTCTCCAAGCTGAGGACTGAGTAGAATTGAGAGTTTCAGCAATTATTCTTGTACGTGTTTCTGGATTATCTCCGAGAGCGTTCAAAATAGCTTCTTTCAATTCTGGGATTCGGACTGCTCGTGGTTTCCAATCATATCAGTTGCCCCTCTTAAGACTACCTGTTTCTGCCAACGATGGTGGAGACTGGTAAATGTTGGAGCTGAAGGCAGTACTCGACTAGGAAATCGCTGCTGGTGAATACGTCTTGCTTCGCGCGCATTGCCATCCACTAGGCCATGAACGAAATGCATATCGGCTAGATGAGCATTATTGTTTGAATAATACAATTTTTTCAAAGTTAGTGTTTAAAAACTTACAGAAACTTCAATAAAACAACGAAAATTTTCAAGTCCAAATATCTAGAAAACGGTTGCTTATAGCGACTTGTAACAGGAGTAGCTTTTTTACGTAGATATGATTGAGGAATTGATTTTATACTGAAAAATGTGCAAGAAATTCGCTCAAAAAAATTGAGAATTTTCAAAAAAAAAGACGTGTAGGTGGCGCCCCCTTCGACAGCAATAATAACATCAGGTTCGAATTCGCACCTCAAAAAACCTCTCTACCAATTTTCGTCAATAAGGACAGTTTTTCGAAAGTTATTTAAAAAAAAAAAAAAATTAACTTAAACATTCTGTATCTTGGAAGAAGCGTTTCCGGAATATTCATCTGGAAAATTCATTTAGAATATTTTGAGGAATCACTTTGAAGTTTGTCAAAGTACTTTTGAATCACCCTGTATACATACATTATATGCTTTGGAAGCATCTCCTCAATGGACAATCTATGCAAAATTTGTGTAAAAGTCAATCCTTCACAAGCATCGTGCGACATCATAGAACGATCATTCACATATTTACTCAAATTATGCCATGCCCCACGATTTTATTTTAGTCTGATGAATGCCCTGTATTGATAAGGACAGTGGTGTGATGACTGGTATAGTATTTCTCATCCCAATTGGACCGACATAAAAAGTTTCGAAAAGGAATTTTCTTCCACACGACTGAACTTTTTTATGATTGTACCAGGAACGCTTTGAGAGTAGAAACACTGGTAGTATATAGATTTCCCATTTGCCTGGCAGTGCACACTCCTCGTAGTGCTCTTATTTTTATTGCCTTTCTAATTGGGATTAGAATAATATACTGGTAGTTTTAGTACATCATCTGCATTATTATTATGTTTTTTACAATAAACCGATAACTAAAAAAAAGTCTATTTTGAAACATTGACATATTTTCGTTAGTAATATGTCGTTATTACCTTCTTATTTTTTTAAACACTTAATCTAACACTTGGTTGTTGTTTTTCATGATGATTTCAAACATAAATGACAAAAATGAAATTCTTTTTAAAAGTTATTACTTGGGATATTGACGGAAATATTTGTTTGGGGTCCCCCGAAACGATTGAGTCCATTTACAGTGTGGAGTCCATATGTCTGTCTGTTTGTTGTTTGTCTGTAATCTTCTTCATTCATTCGAAAATCCTATTGTAAATATAATCTTCTATCAGATGTAGAATTCTTCATAGATTTGTATGTAGTTTCCTTGTACCTTGCTTCCATAGGTTCCGAGTAACTTGAGAATTTATTTTCCTTACACGTTATTCGCTGTTTCAGAGCCGGCCTTAAGGGTGGCCAAGCGGGGCGACGGCCCCGGGCCTCGCGCCTCTAGAGGCCTCGCGCTACCGAAGGTTTCGTTTCGTTAATAAAATCACTGATTACAATTTAAAAAAAACTTTTACACGTAATGAATTTTCTGCTACTACTGAAATTCTGATAAAGAATGGCCTCTTTGTGCACTCTTCAGAAATTTCAATTTCTAGTTAATGCTCGCAACGCCTGCTTTTCTTTAACAGAAAGGAACCAAGCTCCTAAGTACGGAATTGTACTCTAGGCCCTACCACTCTCCCGCCTATCTACATTTAGGATGATCACGTGTTAGAACGACATGTTATTAGTCATTAGTTGCGTTCAACATCATAGTTTCGTATTTATGTTTAACCGTTCACATGTTGAGTAAAGAGTTTTATTTGATCCAGTCGTTGAATATTTCGTGTGTAGTCCATCCAATATCAATTGCAGAAGCTGTTTCTATAGGGAGCAAATAAAAACTCACTACGCTAACACGAGCGTACATGCGAAGAAACGGAACGAAAAATAATCTGTACTACTTGTATACATGTATGTCCGACTTGATTGGCCCAGACGAATCGGTTGTAGAACAGACAGCAGTCACTCAAGTCCACGTTGACCAGCGGCCTCTTTGTGCCGACGGAGACTGTTTACAAGTAGTACAGATTATTTTTTGTTCCGTTTCTTCGCATATACGCTCGTGTTAGCGAAGTGAGTTTCTATTTGCTCCCTATAGAAACAGCTTCTGCAATTGATATTGGATGGACTATACTACGCTACAGTTGTTAGGATATTTAACGTGGAACTTCCTTGTCCGGTGGTCACCCATTTAAGTACTAACCACGTTGCTAGACTTCAGATATCGATAGGACTCTCGTCAACCTGACCAGCCATCGGTGTTTATGTAGTCGCAGACAGATTTATTATCGTTATTATGGGCCGAAACATTTCGGTTTTTTATATAATATTTCAAAATTGCGACAAATTAGATGAAGATCTGAAAAAATGCTTTCGATTTGGATTTGTATCTCAGTAGTGGGGAACATCGGGATGTAGATGGAGTAGAACTATTCATCGAACTGAGAATTTTGAGAGAAGTTTTGCCACCAGAAACACTAACTGCAATTGACTTGTTGACACGACTGAAAGAAATGGGAAATCCGTTTCCCAATACTTTCATCGCATATAGGGTACTGTTAACAATTCTTGTTACAGTTGCTAGTACGGAAAGGTCATTTTCTCAAGATCGTTTAAGTTCATTAGCCACATTATCGATAGAGTCTGATATAAGTGCGAGGCTGGAGTTCGATGCCATTATAGATTAATTTTCGAAAATTAAAGCTAGGCGTGTGATTTTTTTATAAGATCTCATAAGTCTCTCATGTACGTTTCACGTTTCATTTTCACTCAGTGAAATAATTCAAATTATTGGTAGGTATATTAAGTAATATATTATATATCGTTTTGTTTGGGTTTTCTTACCTTTCTCATATCATTTTATCTAGTATTAATTATTATATTGTCATTGTCAAAACATTCAAAAGTGTTTTTCTCGCCAAATAAATTATTTATTTAAATTATGTGTTTTATATTTTGAACATATATTTAGTAGGCACGCCATCCGAGAGGTAGTAAGGGGAAGGTGAATGAATGAGAACATTGAGTAGGAATTTCTTCAAAGAATAAAAATATCAATTTATCAATAAATAAAATATATAAGGGCCTCGCACAACAAGTTGGCCCCAGGCCTCGCGCTCACTAAGGCCGGCTCTGCGCTGTTTAATCCAATGAGCACCAGTCGTTTTGAGTCATACTAATGTATTTTGTTGTCCAGTCTTCATCCCCGGTTTTGGTGCGATTACCCTCACGCCTAATTGAAGTTACAAGTGACTATGGGGTGTGGCCTTCAGTTACACATTTGATGCCAGAAGGTATGGGAAAAAGTGAACGCGTATGTTTCTCGCACGTTATTAGAAAAAAATATATTGTGAAAAAGAAAACCATTCTCAATTGATGATCGTGAAATGGATTCTGGTCGACAAAAATTTATTGCAGATCCAGTGAATGCAATGCCACTCTCGCATCAATGTAACGAGTGATTTCTGGTGAGTACCCGTTTCGTTGCCTCAATCATCTATATGAGTTCATAATTGAGAATTGGAAGGAAAATTGAATAACTATCTGAATAAAACGCAAATTTTCACTTAACATTTTTTTCTTTTGAGTTGGGTTATCAGATGTAGTTCATTGTCCAGCGTGGTTTCCGCTGGGCATGTGGTTCTGTTAGATTTCACCATATTTTTTGTTTGATTTTAGAGCTTTGATTGTTGTTGGAAGTTTTGGCAATTCGAAATATACTCGACCATTGAGCTACTTTGACATACATCGCATCATGGTTCTCCTGACCCAGTTAGAACGGACAGGTGAGTCAGATTTGTATGAACTAAATATTTTCAAGAGAGAGGTTGAAACTTTCGATGATGTCTAACCACATATTTCTCTGATTTTATTTTTATTTCGATGTTTTGGAAATGATACACTATTTACCTTTTTTGAACTCACAGCACTTTTTAAATCGATGATAGTATCAGCGGATGAAACTGATTCGAGTGAATTATTTCGGTCCGGATTGCTTCAACTTGAAAACGAAGTTGTTCCTTGACTCAGCACTTTTATCATATCGATATTGGATAATTTCGAGATAATTATTTCCTCCTTCATCATATCGATTTGTTGAGTTAAGATCTTGAAGTGTTCATTCAGAATCCCTTACATCCATTCATTTAATTCATCCACAGAAATATTTATTGTGGTTTGAGATTGGCATTTTGGCCTTTTGCGTTGAACTTCCCGTCATTTTTATGAATTACTGTGCACAATATGAATCAACTCATGGGAGCGCACAATTCACCAAATCGTAGTTAGTTAGACATTGATATGATATGACCCCATCGGTTTAATATAGATAATGTTGCAGCTGTATCATAGAATATGTGACAACTTCTACAGCATGATCAGTCTCTCCGTAGAGCTCAGGATTGTAGATAGATACTAGTTGTGAGTAATCATCCCAGTTTGCCTTCTTTAATAGCCAATTCTTTCCAACGTCGTTTTATTGTGATGAGGTACCAACTATTAGATGTATAGGGAGAGTCACGAGAGTGCATGTGCTTTCAATTGAGGATTCGGGGTACACATAGTTAGATCTATGGAAGTGATTGCTTCTTCTGAGTTCAAAATGGTAATATTCTCATGTTTACTTTGGAAGTTGCTCATAGGGAAGCCCCATTGAAATCACCAATAATCATAGAATGTTTATGCCAGTCCCAGTCGTAGTCTGGAGGATCTATGGAGGATAAGTAGTTTTCTGGAGGTTTATAACCTATAGCAACCGCCTGTGGTCATGTGTTGAATCTTGTGTCTGTTGCAGGGATTGATTCTTGAGAAATATTACTACCCCTCCTCTGGCTTGGATTGGAAACCTCGTGAAGTGTATCTTCCCCTGGTCTTATATGTGTTTCTTGTAGCACGAAAGCAAATGAGTTCGAAATGAATTAGATCAACTGTGATACAGGAAGTTGTAAGCGGAGGCCATTTTGATTCTCTTATATGGGTTTGAGAGAGAGAAAGAAAGAGAGAAAAAAAAATGTATTGTAAAAGAATATTCTTATCGATAAAGTTTAAAAAGTTCAAGACTTATTGTAGGTTAATAATATACAGTGCGGCTTTCGATTGTCTTCCCCGCCCTCTGTTAACTTTTGAACGTTTCGACGTGAAACAATGAAAAAATAGTATATTGTTTAACAAGCACGGAATGATACTCATTTCCCACAAGTATGATGTATGCAGCATGAGCCGTAGGCGAGTGCTGCAAATCATACGAGTGGGAAATGAACATTCCGTGTGAGTTATACACTATACTTTTTCTACGGCTTCAACATAAAATAGCGAAATTAATTTACAACAGAAACTTGCATTTCAATTGATCAAAGTATGCAAGTAATACATTTTCTGAAGTTGACGCGGTGACCTTTCCCTTTTGCCAATATGTGAAGGATTTGTGGGCTTTTCCATATTTCTCTTTCGATGCTTCCGGAATCAAGTTTATACATGCCTAATTTGCGGCTGCAATTATGTCTGGAGGAGGTAGTTCGTCAATTTCACTGCTATATACCAAACTTTGACGTGGAAGGACAATTTGATCTTGTTTCATAGGGATTTTGATAACAAAAAGACTCATGTTATAGATAGAAATGAAATTGAAAACATAAATGTAATTTCATTGTTAATAAAAACAGTTTTATCAGTTTGATTTAAGCCGTAGAAAAAAAAAAAGTATTGTATGATATCACCGATACTACTTCTTGAAATAGAAGACATTGTGATTGCCCGATAGATGGCGCGGGGGGCACATCAACTTCAAAATTTTAAATAGCATGAGAGTCACGTGGCACGTCGTTGCAAAGATATTTCAATTCTCTTCCAAACCATCTAATTGTTTTTAACATTTCGTCAATTTGTTTTTTCATAATGTGCATTTTAAATGTCAAGCATGAGTGCGGATCTGAATGGTACCCTTATCTCGATAACTTTTGAACGGTTTCATATGGAACAATGGGACAACAAATATTTTGAATGGTATTACCGATCCTACTTCTTGAACACAGAAACATTACAATTACTCGGCAGAGGGCGCGGGGGGCAAAACAACTTGAAAATTTCGGAAGGCATAGAGGTCGAGTTGCACGCCGTTTGAAAGGTGATTCAATTATAGTTTCAACCATGGTTTGATTCATTGCTCAAATGATTTTTAATTTTCTATTCGTTTCAAAGCTCAATTAGGTAGAAATTTTGAATCCATACAGTAATCCAATTTTTTCAATTGATGCGGCCGATAGTTGAGGAAATCCGTATTGAAGTGAACAGAAGACATCCAATTCACTGAATGATTTTCACTAAACTACCCGTGTTTCGCTATACAATAGCCTATTATAGCCTCTTAAAGAGATTTTACCCAAATGATAACCAATCATTTATTTTTAAGACCATAATATAAAGGGTATCATTTATCGATTCAGTAACTGATAATCAAGCAGTAACTAGAAATGCCCATATGAAATTGATTATTTTGTCGAGTTTAAGAATTTGTAATGTACAATGATTATATCATTACTTCCTGCTCTTTATATTATTGCATTTGCATTCAAAGAAGGGTTTCATTCTTCTTCTACTATAGTATTATTTTGAATTTAAAACATTATCATGGTTCGTGTACATCCTATCGAAGATAAAACTGAAGCCATCTACATTTTTGGTGAGGCCCGTAGGAACTACATGCAGCAGATAAATTTTTGATGAAAAATTCTCTGATCATCCAATACTCGAAGTATTCGAGAAACTGGTTGAAAAATTCAACAGAACTGTTATAGGGCCAGTGGAGCTGGCGAAAATCAATTTTGGAGGAGACGGGAGTTTCGACAATTGTCGAAATGGTGGTTAATCCTCAACAAATTACCTCACGATTGACGTATCAACATCGACACTAAAAAATATTTTGAGTAACACAAATTCCATCCATACAAGTTTGTAATGTTACACCAACTCAAAGAAGATGACCCAGACCGAAGGATGGAGTTCTGTTAAATTTTGATGGAAAAGATAGCTGGGAACCGCAATTACATTGAAAATATTTGTTTTTCAGATGAAAGTACTTTTTTTACCGGAAACGTGAAAACACAAAATGGGCGGTACTGGAGGGACACAAACCTCCATATCTTTCGAAAAGGTAACACACAGTTCCCACAGAAACAGAGTGTGTGGGCTGGAATTCTGGGAAACCATATTGTAGGTCCTTTATTTCTGGGAGAAAACTTGAACGGTAATTTATACCTGAAGATGCTACAAGAAACGATCGATCCACTCAAACTCCAAATACTAGAAGAAAATGAGAACGAATTCCAGAAACACATTGCTTCCCAGCAAGACAGGGCCCTTCCTACTTCCAACGTCGAATTCAAGGGTATCTGGATGTAAGATACCCTATGAGATGGATTGGACGTCGTAGACTAAACGAATGGCCGGCACGAACACCAGACCTCACACCTTGTGAGTTTTTTCTGTGGGGTTACATCAATTCAAAAGATATAAATTACAATCCGACTCTTGGAAGAACGAAACAACGAATAACACGGGTGTTTGTGGTAGATTTGCAGATATTTTATTTTATTCATTGTGTAATCAACAGAATACATCCAATTCATCACTAATTAATTATAAACATGGAGATAGCTCATTTCTAGCAGAAGTTTACTCATAAGAGAAAAATAGGAAAAAGAGAAAAATGAAAATTACCTACATCTAAAAAATTCAATGAAAAAGAATTTTCAGGTGATTTCTGGTATTTCAACGAAATGGAAAAGTTTGCATAAATATAGTTATACTGGTATTCATTTGAAAATGGAATGTATCATAGGTATATGTTCACATTATAAATTAATATTAACATAAAAACAAACTGATTATTTGATAAATATTAACATAAAAATTAACAGATTTATTGATGTTTCAAAGGTATCAATTCAGATTGGATACAATTCTGATATCATGCGCTTGAAACTTGAGGGGGTTTTGAAGAAAATATACACATTTCCTGAGTCATTTGCTGTGAGGCGCAACCTGTAGGTATAGGTGGGCATTCTGGCTGAGGTTGTATTTTCACCCGAAAATATTTTTTTACATGTTTTCTAATGAACTGAGGGACGTAGAAAAATATCATATTCAGTAACTTGATTTGGATATTGATTAATTTATGTAGGAATGAGGGACTCCTACATTCAAGTCTTTTGAATTTGAATTCGGATAGCAGAATATTATTCGAAATATCTAGGTGGTATAACGCTATGTTTATTATCGTATAAATGAGGAGAAATGTTTTCTGCACTTTTTCAATATTATGTTAAAGTTCTGAATGAAAGGGAGGCCAAATGATTGACGCATGTTCCAGGATGCTTCTGAAAAAGATATTATAAGGATACATTAAAGTTTTGTCATTCATGAAATGACATGAATTCCTTATAAAATCCAATGTTCTATATGCTCTGTTAATAAGCTTTTCTACGTGATCGTTCCAACTCAAATTTGATTCAAATGTCACTCCAAGTTCTTTCACTTGATCGTTCGATTGTAAAATTGTGTTATTGATGTGGTAACCAAACTTTGTAATGGTGTGTTTCCTGGTAAATCTCACTATAAAACATTTGGAGATAGTAAATGATAGTTTATTTGTGAGTGACCACGTATACATGTTGTTTAGATCTTTTAGGTGGAGAGCACAATTGTGGGTGTTTTCTACTTCTCGGATTTTTTTTAAATCATCCGCATACAATAAGTTACTGGAAAGGTGAATGGTTTGGGAGAGGTCATTTATCACGCACAAGAAGAATAGAACCCTGAGGTAATCCTGAATAGGTGAAAAAAAAATTCGAACTATCTCCACTATATACTACGTATTGTTTCCTATTCATCAAATGAGATGCACAAAGCTTCAACAGATTGAACGATAAACCTGACGAATTGAGTATATTCAATGAAACGTCATGATTCACCCTGTCAAAGGCTTGAGCAAAATCTGTGTAGACAACGTTCATTTGCCTCTTACAATCTACCACTTCATTGACTACTTGGGAAAATACCATCAGATTCGTGACGGTAGACTTTGAGGTTACGAACCCATGTTGTTCGTTTCGAATGTAGTAAGTCTCTCTTGTCTTCAATTAACGATTTCGCTTTCATTTCTACTTTGAAAAATTTCCATGCACTAGAAAAAACACAAGTTTGTAATATAAGGTTGAATATCAACATCAAGGGTTCAGTAAGGAAATCTATGCATCCTTTATATATATATATATATATTATATATATATATATATATATATATAATATATATATATATATATATATATATATATATATATATATATATATATATATATATATATATATACACTGTTTTGCTGTTTCAGGACCAACACGCTTGTGGCCATTTTTACGGCGTAACATTCTAAGGCCCGTTTTTCACTAGGAGACAAAATGTGATCTTGGACTTTCAGCTCGTCAATTATCAAGCCAAGGAATTTGATGTTGATCACGTTCTAGTGTATTATGGCCGCTAGTTATTCCTTCAATGTCACACTTGAAAAAAAGTAATTTGGTCCTGTTGATATTCAATGCCAGCGAATTACAGTCGCACCATTCTTACCTTTTTCTCAATCATTCTGGATGGTTTTCTTCAATGCTGAAGAATATTTTTCGTGTCACAAGATAGTGGTATCATCAGCAAAGAGAGCGAACTTGCCTTGAGCATTGAGAAGCCTTAGATCATTTAGGTATAACAAAAAGAGTACTGGTCCCAAAACTGATCCCTGTGAAACGCCGCATGAGAAAGATTTCTGTCCGATGAATACTTTTTGTGTCTGGTTCATCAAATGAGACTGGAACCATTCAAGTGCACATCCTCTGATTCCATGAAATAAAAGGAATCTGTGGGGGTTTCAGTATAGTGGAGTGATATCAGATTTTAGCCTCAAAAAATTAGGGGACTGCGGTAACTTCTTACTGTACATCAGTGATGATGTTAGGAACAACATATAACATGTTACCAAACGTAAGGAGTGTGCTTAATGTTTTATTTAACAGATAAGTTGTTGAATATCTTGGGAAATTTGTTGTTTTTACTGATAAAGCCATTCAAAAGAATGGAAGATTTCACAAAAAAAAGGTTAATAAAATTTTCCTTCAAAATGAAAACTGTAAGCTGCAGATATTTTTTTCTGACATTCGTTGTTGCCCTGGAATGCAGAGTCTGCACTTCTTCACCGTACTGATGAGGGCCAAAAGCCCGAAACACGGTTAACACTTTTCCTTGAGGGCTATGTGCATTACATTCATTCCATATATTGGTAACTCTTAAACCATAAGAGTTAGAAGGTCAGTCAAATGGAGAAGAAGTTGCATTCATAGAAGCATTGTCAAGTAGTTCAAACAAACCGCATTTTTTTCAATACGGACCTGCATATTTTATGACACTTTTCGAAATAACTTTTTACGCTGAATCCAACGATATATCATACAATGTCATTCAAAGTTGATTTTCAGGTGATTTTGACACTTATCCAAATTTCTTTGGGTCGGATCTGTATTACATTTAGGTTAATTAACAACATGCAATACATTTCGATAAGAAAATCAACTTACTCATCTTCAACTGAATGGAACGTAACAGAATCAAAGCAAGAAACAAGTAATAATTATTTACAAATTTCAAGAGGTGAAAAACCTAATTCATAATAATTAAACGAAACTATCATTTAATGAAAGAAAAATCAAATGATTATTCGAAAGTAAATGATGAACATTAATGAAGTAAGTGTTCGAAATGTCCACCATTTTGTAAAATGCACTTTGCGGTTCTGGAACCCATACTTCTTATACATTTGCTTATTTCGTCTCCTTGAATACCTTCCAATACATTCTCAATCTTCTCGCGAAGAATCTCTATTGTCGGGTTCGTAGTATCATAAATATTATTTTCGAGATATTCTCACGAATAAAAATCCAGCGGATTCAAATCGGGAGATCTGGCAGGCCATGCTACTGGACCTCTTGTTCCAATCCATGAATCGGGAAAAGTTCGATTTAGATAGTCTGTGACTATTCTTGAGTTGTGTGGACCACATCCGTCTTGTTGGAACCATGGACTATTACGCCGATACCGTATAGGAAGATCATCCGAGATTTCTTCTATAATTTCTACATATTTTGCTCCGGTTAGGTTGCCGTCAATAAAATAGGGTCCCAGTAATTTATTATTCAACAAACCGCACCATATGTTCAAAGAAAAACGATATTGATGTCTAACTTCATGAATTAAGTGAGGATTTTCTGTGGCATAAAAATGTTTGTTCCTTCGATTGAACATGCCAGAATTTGTGAATGTCGTTTCGTCTCCCCAAATGATATTGTACGCAAAATTGTTGTTATTCCGCACCTTCCGTTGAAACCAATTACAGAATTGCAACCTTCTCTCAGGATCATTGCGATATAGTTTTTGCACGGCTTGGTATTTATAGTCAGCAATCAATCAATCAATTTATTCATCATAAAATATACATATAAATTCAATCACAAGGACCAAAGACAGATGCATGTCTATAACAAGTCACAAGTAAACATCAGAACAAAATAAATTAAACATCAAAACAAAATAAATTAAACATCAAAACAAAATAAAATAAAACACCATTATTCGTATATATAAGTATGCTATATTGAATACAAATAAAATCAATTGCATATATCGCGAACATAACACAAATTATACTAAGTACTCATCTATAGTGTAGCAGGCCTTCTGAACTAGCTGCTGTTTCAGTCTTGTTTTGAATATATTTAAATTGAGGGAGCTTTTAATATGCTCATCAAGAGAGTTGTATAATTTACAGCCAGTAAAAAAAAAACTTTTTTGGTACAGCGTAGTCCGGTGATTCTCAGGTTGTAGTTGGCCTTTGAAACGTGTATTATGGTCATGCTTCTCAGTAGTATTCAAAAACGCGTTTTTATTTTTATAGACGTATGTACAAACTTCCAGTATATATAAGCTTACAACAGTTAGGATTTTGAATTTTCTAAAATAATCTCTGCAGCTCGTTCTAGTATCGATACTAGCAAGAATTCTAATCGCATATTTCTGAAGTACCAATACTCTATTCACATGTGCACAATTTCCCCAAATCAAAACTCCATACTTTATATGGGAATGAAAATTTGCATAGTACAATGACAGTAGTGTGTACTCACTACAGTGGTTCTTCATAAATTTCAGACTATAACAGCTACTCTGTAATTTTTTACACAAACAATCAATATGACAATTCCAGTGAAGTTTCCTATCATAGGTAACCCCCAATAGTTTCACTGATTTACTACTTACTATTTCATCATTGGAACCTTCAAAAAGTTTGATTTCATCAGTCCTGCCATTACCAAAAAGAACAGTTATTGTTTTACGATGATTCAGTTGTAGGTTATCATTGTTGGACCATTTTACAATATTGGCAAATAGCGCTTCAGCAGTAGTTTTCAGCTTATTGGTATCCGAGACTCTTGAGTATTTTATCAACAGCACTTTTTGATAAATTGCATTCACTGGCCATAGTTCTCGATCCTATTCCTGGATTCATTCGAATTTGGGCCAGAAAATTGATGTCATTGATAGGCTCGTTTCGTCGTACATAAGGACCTCTAGGTTTTATGAATGAATTATGCGCAAGTAACGTTGTAGATAAACGTCGAAACATTTTAATATTTGGTGTTGTTCTTTCAGGATATAATTCACCATACCTTTGTTGTGCTTTGAACGAATTTCTATCTAGTTTTATGTACACTTCGTACATATCTCTCTTCTCTTCATTTGTGTATCTTACCATATCGAATAAGTTGAATTGAAATTACTCAGAAAAGTTTTTAATGACAAGTTCTTGTGACACAATAATAAACGAAGTGACAAATAATATGACATTTTTTGTTATGTTCTTTTTTATCCACGGCCTACTACTTGAAAATAATACATTCAATAAACCAAGAGTTTTGTGTATGTAAGAAAAAACGAGTCTATCAACGATATCAAAGTTATGACCCAAATTCAATTGAACCCAGAAAAAAAATCGAGAACTGTGGCCAGTGAATGCAATTTATCAAAAACTGCTGTTAATAAAATAGTCCAGAGACGCGAATACAATGATTTTAAATTTGAATACCAAGCCTTGCAAAAATGATATCGTAATGATCTCAAAATAAAGTTCGATTCTGTAATTTGTTTCAACGGAACAAATGACAAATCCAACAATAATGATTCCTCGCGAGAAGATTGAGAATGTATTGGAAGGTATTCAAGGAGACGAAATAAGCAAATGTATAAGAAGTATGGGTTCCAGAACCGCAAAGTGCATTTTACAAAATGGTGGACATTTTGAACACTTACTTCATTAATGTTCATCATTTACTTTCGAATAATCATTCGATTTTTCTTTCATTAAATGATAGTTTCGTTTAATTATTATGAATTAGGTTTTTCACCTCTTGAAATTTGTAAATAATTATTACTTGTTTCTTGCTTTGATTCTGTTACGTTCCATTCAGTTGAAGATGAGTAAGTTGATTTTCTTATCGAAATGTATTGCATGTTGTTAATTAAACTAAAGGTACCTAAATGTAATACAGATCCGACCAAAAGAAATTTGGATAAGGGTCAAAATCACCTGAAAATCAACTTTGAATGACATTGTATGATATATCGTTGAATTCAGCGTTAAAAGTTATTACGAAAAGTGTCATAAAATATGCAGGTCCGTATTGAAAAAAATGAGCGTACGAAACGTTGGATACAAAATCCGATCATGTCAAAATGAGGATAATTTACTGTCAAATAAAAAACTCCAGTGACATTTTCTGATAATATTCGAAATAAAGTGGGAAAAAGAAAAATCAAAATGACAGAATTTACTTTTCTTATGATATCTCAATAACCGGCCCTGATAATCTCGATTTGTTTGAACTGCTTGACAATGCTTTTATGAGTGCAACTTTTTCTCCATTTGACCGACCTTCTAACTCTTATGGTTTAAAAGTTATCAATACAATCCCATTAAAAAAGTGGCCACTCTGTAATATATATATATATATATATATATATATATATATATATATATATATATAATATATATATATATATATATATATATATATATATATATATATATATATATCTATATTCCAGGTGATCGAATTCGGATTCTTTCAAGGGGGACCGGAAAAGCCCTGGAAGCAAGAGGAAAAACACTTATTATGAATAACCATGAAAATAATTTGAAACAGATGTGGATATTAGAGGGCACTGAATCGGGAGAATACATATTGGAGAATGCGGCATATGAAGGGTGAGTTTTGTAGATGAAATACTCTTAATTGCTGGATATTTTCCTTAATGGTTCACTTGGAAACTTCAATATCATCCCTACGACTTTCTCCATCAGGTATTCAACCACACTTTCATTTCTGTAACTTGTAATGAGTTGCATGCTTTATTTTTTTTATAATAAAAATAATATATGTTTATTATCCGAAAATTTACAAAGTGTAATGCAAGAAGAAAAATTAACATGATAATTCACTGGAGCTTGAAGCTTGTGTGTAATAATGCCTATCATATAATAACTGTATATCTGATACCCATACAGGGTGTTACCAAATAACTGCGAAAGTTTTTAGGGGATGAATTCCGTACCTGTCGAAAGGGGGTCTTTCATGTAAACGAAAGCTCTTAGGCATTTCCTTGAAAAGTTACACGCTTCCAAAAATGAGAAAAAATTATTTAATTTTTTTTCTTGAAATTGCAGATGAATTGAAGATATGGCATTTTCTGGGCATGTTCTACCAAAGAAAAACTACTTATGAATATTTTTTAATTTTGTTGTGATCTTTTGAAGGGGTGAAACATGCAACTCGTATTCCATTTTTCACCAGAACTTTTTGACGGAACAAAATTTCCTTATTGAAGAATATGAGTTGAAAAGAACGATTCATTGCAAAAAAAATTGATGTTAGCAATAAACTAATCTGGAAAATTTTGAAAAATCACCAATTGTATCCTTTCCATTTTCAACGAGTCCAGGCACTTTTGTCGCGGGATTTTTCCAATGGAGTCTTCAAATGATTACCAAACATGCTCAATTTGTAGAAAACGTAATATTCACTGATAAATTCAATTTTTCAAGGCAAGGGATTACAAATTTCCATAACAATCACCTATGGGCCGAAAATAATCCACATGCAACTCAAGAAAGTCGGTATCAATATGAATTTTTATTTAACGCGTGGGTACGAATTATTGGCGAAAATATTATTGGACCGTATTCTCTACAGTTAAGGCTAACTGGTGCAACCTATACAAATTTTCTTCAGGAACAGCTTCCCATTTTACTTGAAGATTTTCCACTAGCTATTCGACCATGGATGTGCTTTATGCACGATGGTGCGCCCGTCCATTTCCGCATAACTGCTCGTCAGTACTTGGACGACGTGAATCCAAATCGTTGGATAGGTAGAGCAGCATCTCAACCTTGGCCACCCAGAACTCCAGACTTGAACCCCTTGGACTTTTGTATCTGGGGTCAAATAGAGTCCTTGGTTTAAACGACCCCCATTGAGTGTGTGAATGATATAAGGAATCGCATCATTGCAGCCTGCGAGACAATCCAAAACACACCAGGAATATTTCAACGTTTGCTCCAGTCTATGAGACGAAGCCTTGATTCCTGTCTTATGGTTGGAGGTGGCCATTTCGAGCAGTTTTCATACCTCCGTTCCGTTTGATCTTGTTGCCTTTTTCTTTCTTGTAATACACATAATTTTGTTTTGTTTGTATTTCTAATTTGATATTCTATCAAAACAAAACATGGTACTGGTCATGCCTACATTGAAAGTTTGAACAAGCGGAATAATTCTGAAATGATACGATTGAAGTCACAAATTGTGCAAACCAAACGTGACAGCCACCTACTAGATTTTTTCGATCCCATTTACAGAAGATCCGTTCATGCACAATGTTGTATTTTATTTTTTTATTAGGAAACTATTGCTTCTACGGACACAACACAAAAGTTAAAAAAGTTTTGAAATTAATCGTTCTTTCCAATACATCTTTTCAATTGGAAAGTTCTGTTTTTTAAAGTTCTGGAAAGAAATGGAATAGGGGTTGCATGTTGAAAAGGGAAACATTCTCAATTGAATATTGAATAGACATATTTTTCTGTGAATTGAAAAATCCACGATAAAAATGGAGTTATTTTTTGTGAATGTCTAACAGAAACCAACCACTTTCCCGGCCAAAGCCACGCCGCTAGACATTGAACTACATCTGATAGATATTCTGAAAGGACCCTTTAAAAGATCACAACAAAATTAAAAAAAATTCATAGGTAGTCTTTTTATTGGTAGAACATTTCCACAAAATGTCATTTCAGCAAAAAAAAATTTTTTTTCTCATTTTTGGAAGTGTGTAACCTTTCAAGGAGAGGCCTGAAAGATCCGCTTTAATTTTCGACAAAGAATCATCCCCTGAAAATTTCGCACTTATATGGTAACACCCTATATAATTATTATCATGAATAAATATCAAGTGCTCACATCAGAGATTCACTTACATGAGTACATATGAAACTGTTTTGATTATATTGGCTCTAGTCCGGTTTAATTTGGAATATTCAAGTAGTGTTCATAGTAGAGTTACGTCGTAATTCGGAAAAAAAATATAATTTTCTGTGTGGTCACGTTTGGGTCATGTGGGACAAATATCTCAGATTTGGAAAAAAATCCGTCGACCCCGTTCCTGAAGTCAACGTGAAATTTTTGATATCCATTTGCTTCAACTAGGAGGAAACTTGCAATATTTGGATTTTAAAATTCATAAATTTGACAGCGCGAAGGTAATATGATTTGACATTTGAATGATATCCAAATTCATGTATGTTCAGTTGCCTATACCAAAATTATACATTAATGGACCAAGTCGACCATTTCCAGGTTATTAATGGGTGATTTGGGTGTGTGTTTGGTTGCAAATATACAATCATGCACTTGAACAGAAATTGAAGGTTAAAAAGGGTCGTAACGATCGATTTCGTGTAGATTAAAACAGACGAGGTCGCCAGAAAAGATGCATATGACACTGACACAATGCGAATTTTGAAGCCTTGAAAACGTCGAAATGTCGGTAATTTAGTGATCTCAGAAAACTAATAATTGTGTTTTATTCCCGCTATCCCAAAACCTAAATAATACGAATATCTAGGTAATTTTTTTTAGCCTTTGTTGTACCTCATAATAATGGATATAACAACGTCGGATTCCGTGTTCAAATAATGTTATTCTGGAATGAATATTTCACGAATAATGTATCCCTGATTGATTTCCAAACCAGATGATAATTGGAAGTTGAAGGCAGCAATTACATGGAGTACATAACTTCATCGGCAACAGTGCCCGACGGCCAGTTCTCCGGCTATTGTTTCGTAGTAGAAATTAGTTTCGACTATAATTACTCATTTACATGTTTGGAGACTTGGTTAAATATTCCCTATAATGCATGGTGGCTCCTCTATCGGATTAGTTTCACATGCCATACTTGTCGCCAACCTTAACGTGGAATAAGATTCAAACGGTTTCCAAATCACTCACTGAGTGGTAATGTCCCGTATTCAACCCCAATGCCTGTACTGAGAAAAATTCTTGTTTTTTTCCCTTGGTTACTGGAGTCAAGTGTGAGGGATTATTGAACATGCACCGTGCTGAGTTCAACACGAACGATTTATTGGAATCGGTAGTGAGAGAATTCAGAAAATAATGTTTTGAAATCAGCACTTTCTTGAATTTCTCTTGGTCACCCAGGATGATAAAATAATATTTTTACATTTGCATTTGTAATATTTTCAGCTATAAGTCAACATTCATATTCTACAAACTGTTGAGGATCTGTTCATTTTGTATCTTTACACTGAATAAATATTCATTTATTCATTCATTTAGCATTACACCACCCCAACAGCTAATGCCTTAAGCTGGGTGGGGAATTACAAAGTATACTGAATATGATGCAAAAAGTAAATAATATACAATACTCAAACGAATAAGGTATGAGTGAACTGAAAAAAAAATTAAAGGCAAAAAAAGTTCACAAAGAGAGTCACATGTATAATGAATACAGAATAAAATAACTTTTTTGATTTCACTTATTATTGTATTGAATTTTTCTATTTCACTTTAAAATTTCATTTCATAGTTGAGACAAATCTAAAAACAAAAGGTAGTTCGTCTTTGTAACTGCCAAATAAAACATGTTATGTGATCGTGTAGGCGACAGTATTTGGGGAGAATTTAACTTGTTATTGGTGAGCTTGTACAGGAAAACTGTATGATAATACGTTCGACGTGATTGCAAATATTTGACATCAAACCGTTCAAGCAAATATTCAGAATTGAATGTCTACAACCTATCCAATTCAAATTTTATTTCTCAGGAAAGTGTTGGATGCTCATCTTGACACAGAAGATGTCTGGACTAACGGAAGACACTGTGGTGAGAATCAAAAGTTCCACCTACATCCAAATGGAACAATCACTACGCCTCATCATCCAGGAAAAAACCTCGAAGTTATCAGAGATAATGTTCAGATGACTGAGATGAAAAAAATTAGTTCGGGTGATATTCATTTCTTCTTCAAAAGAGTGCTTCAGAAGTCTGACTTATGATTGAGTTAGAACAGTTTCATATTCACAAACAAAATTAAAATCAATTTCAGTGGCTGATTTTTCCTTTTTTTCCTCACCAATTCATCTATTTTGTTATGATACAACTAATTTGAAAAGAACTCATATGGAGATTCTAGTTTTTTTCTTATGTTAGATGATTAATAGAATAGATGCATTTTTTTTCATAATAACCAACCAATATAACATCATTAGCAGTTTTTGGCATTTGAACTTCAAACTTCGTACTTTTACTTCTTCTATTTCCCATGTAATATATCACAGATAAATCAGATTTCACTGTCAACTCGAAGAAATTTTGATGGAACTGACCCAACTGCACAAGGTGCTGCTTATTGGGATCAAGAGTATTTCCAGTATTGTATTGTTTGAATGAGATTCAATTGGAGACTACAGAAAAATCATTGTATTGAAATCGTTAATAATAATTAGAAAGGGAAATTAATCATTTCAGATCACCTGCGTTTGGAGAATGCATGAAAGTAATATACATTTTCTTTAATTTACCACGTATTTGTTTGGTGCAATAACCAAATGAAAATTATTTCACAAATTGTGCACTACTATTGGTCGAAATACCATGAAATGAAGTACATATGATCAAATCAGAGTCTTCTAAGTTCTTCTAGACTGTGAATTTTCCTGACCCGTACCTCATTTCGGTATTTCGTGAATATGGTCACTGGTTATTTGTGCAGGTGGTAATATATTTCTTAGCGAGATGAAATAGCTCACTTTGTTGCATTTGACTGACTTTTTTTCGAAATTAAATTCAGTCAAGAAAAATGTAGTACCAAATGAAAAAAAAAACTATTTTTCAAATCTCAAATTTCACCATTCTTTTTTTCTTCCCCTTATTAATATCCAGCAACTAGTGATCCGCACATCTCCCTGTTTCCCCAATGAACTCAGTGTGGGTTTTTCACATCCAATGGAATTCCCCAGATGAATATATGCTATGAGTTGTTTTGCTTTTGTGAACGATATTTTGATAAAACTTGAATATCCAAAGTGTTGTATTTTTACTCCATGTTGAGATAACTTCCGACGAACTCTGGAGATACCACCAATTAGATACGCTAATCAATTTCCAGTTTTTACTCAGATAAGTTAATTCATAAATATTTATCGCTATACGCTGATTGAAAGTATGTAGTATAACTTGCTTCTTTTTATTCAATGTATCTCAACTTGGCATACCAAAAGAATGCTAAAAGACGGCGTGAAAATAATTACTTCCATTGTTGCCCGTCTATATTATCCAAATTTATCCAAATCTATAGATATACAGTGTCCGTCATAAAGTTGGCTACATATGGGAAAAAAATTGTTATTGAAATTCCTGAAAAACTCTAATGACGGTTCATTTCTGCATGTCTGACAACTGAAAAATCTGTTGCGACTAATATCACGTGACCTGTGGTGCCGAAAAATGGATCAAATTGACAAGATATCGAAAAAATATAATGAGAAAATGTGTTCGGAATTCAACGACAACCCCGTGTACCAATTTTGAACCGGATTGAAGACAGATCAAAAATGCCATTTCATTGCTCTACCCTTACTAAGGAATATTATACTCTCTTGTTTTACCTGGAAACAGCTTTAATAACCTCAATCACATAAGTTTGGGTCAAAACTAATCAAATATGTATGGAATAGACACACTAGGTGTAGTCATGTCCTATATATCGATGCACATGAGCTAATTCAATATTCTCAGCCTGTAAATGAAATTTAAACCAACTAATATTTGCAATTCAAACTCAATAATACATTATTTATCCTTGCTAAATTCAATATTGGTTACCTGAAAAGCAATGTTTATAAACAACGCCCATTTCAAAATGTAGAACATTTAGATATTTATACAGTGCTTCTCAAAAGTCCGCTCCCCCCCTCTTATTTTTGGAACGATTATACATAAACAAGTGAAATTTGGAAACTGAATATTGAAAGTTGTAAACTTCCCCACGAGTGATGAAAGATGACGAAATCGTCAAAGATGACGTCACAAGGCCATTGTGACCAATAATTTCAAATGGAACCCTACGGCAAGCAACACCTCTTTTGAAAGGTATCGAAAAAACCTTTTCAATGATAGTAATTGTATTTGTGTTTATGGCAGTTTTGGCAACTCGCTTTCAAAAAACGCAAAGCTGTGATAAATTAAATCAGTTAATACTAAAATTCCAAATTCAAGCTCCGCCTCTGAATAGTTGTCAAATAAGCTGACGTTTTTGTTAGTCTCCCTAATTCGACATTTTTGTTATTGTCCAAGATTCTGTACATTTAATAATTGGTGTATTGTTGATCGAACGTTTGACTGTTTTAGCAGCTTTTGTTATTTTTAATATTTTTGTACATTTTAATAATTTGTTGAACTGTTGTTAGCCGAACGTTTGAGTGCTTCAAGAAGCGAAATGGTACGTGCTTCAGGTGATAAAGTAGCAGCGATCCTAATTCTTGGTGAAACTGGACAAAATATTCATGCAGCAGAACGCATTTTCAATGAGAGGTTTCCCGATCACCCCGTTTCGAGGACTCATTTGAGGAAGCTTCTTCGTAAGTTTGAAACAAAGGGTAGTATTAATGATGCGAAACGATCTGGCAGACCACAAATTTCTGATAAGAAAAAAATTGATATACTGGCAGAAGTAATAGTTAATCCTACTTCTTCAACAACTCACGTTGCATCCACCTGTGAAGTCAGTCAAAGTACAGTACACAGGGTGTTGAAAAAAGAACAAATTTCATCCATACAAATTAAAAATGGTTTATCAACTCTCAGACGACGATCCAGACCAAATACTAGAATTTTGTGAAAATATGGAAACTAAAATCAACCAACAGGCAGACTATATCAAAACAATTTGTTTTAGTGACGAAAGTACTTTCTATCCAAATGTGAATGTAAATACACAGAATGTGACGTATTGAGTGACGCAAATCCCCACCTGTTTCGTGAAACGCATACCCAATTTCCCCAGATGGTGAATGTTTGGGCAGATATCCTGGGAAACCACATCGTTGGGACTCTTTTTTGAATACCAATTTAACTGGTGAGGTTTATCTGGAGCAGTTGCAAAACGCAATATAACCGTTAATCTTTGAAATTTTGGAAGATAATCCAGATGAATTCGGCAATTTGGAAATAACTTTCCAACAGGTATTTGGATGAGGAGTATCGTGGTAGATGCATTGGACGACGAAGTTCCACGGAATGGCCAGCTCGATCACCGGACCTCACACCTTTGAATTCTTTTCTACAGTGTACCATGAATCGAAGGTTCACGCCACTTGACAATATTGACGTTTTAAAACAACGTATTGTTGCAGAATGTGAGGCTGTTTCCGCAGACACATTTGCAAAAGTACGAGAAGAGTTTAAAAATAGGATATTTCACTGTCAGGAAGTGAATGGAAGTCACTCCGAGCAATTCCTCTATTAGATACTGATTCTCAAATCTGTAATCAATATCATACTGAATGGAATTTACTATGTTTACTAATGAGCCATTAAAACTGCCATAAACACAAATAAAATTAGTATCATTGAATAGGTTTCTCCGATACATTTTGAAAGACGTGTCGCTTGCCGTAGGGTTCCATTTAAAATTATTGGTCACAATGGCCTTGTGACGTCATTTCTGACGATTTCGTCATCTATCATCACTAGTAGGGAAGTTAACAACCTTTAATATTCAGTTTACAAATTTCACTTGTTTATGTATAATCGTTCCAAAAATAAGAGGAGCGGAGGGAGGGAGAAGCACTGTATGGAGTGGGCCATTGGAAACGAAACATCGGCTCTCTAGGTTGGCAGAACCAAATTATATAAAACCGCTCGGACACATCAACTACATTTTCGAGGGGGACATCGTTCGTGATGAAATTCACCCGAAATACATTCCATCCCTCGGAGCTGTGACCGCCACCCCTAAATTTTTAAATGGCAACATATGGCGAGTAATACCTCCTTCGGAAGGAATTCTCCTTCTCAATATGAAACAGCAAAAATAAATTAATTCTATCGATTCGTTTTCGAGATATAGGAACTTGAAGTTGGGAAATCACTTTTTATTCACTCAATAAAAACAATATCTGATAAAGCAACTGTCGCAATAATTATTATTGTCAATGAAATAAATGTTTGAACTGTCTACAACCCATTTCCATACAAAAGACAGGTTCTGTTCTAAACGAGACCTCACATTTCGTAGCATTTCCGGTGTTAATCGACGGCATTCTCCAATAATTCTCCTTCGTAAATTTTCCAGAGATTCTGGTTCGGCTGCAAAGATTCTGTTTTTCGAATGACCCCACAGAAAGAAGTCGAGTGGGGTCAAATCTGGAGATCTGGCTGGCCACTCTATAGAGCCTCTTCTTCCAATCCAACATCCAGGAAACATTTTATCTAAAAAGCCCTAACAGGCTGTGCATTATGTGGTGGTGGCCCGTCTTGTTAAAATATCAAGTGGTCTTCATGGTAACGATCGTCATTTTCAATGACGTCTACTAATTGTGGATAAACGAATCCATTCAATAATTCCAAATAAGTTTCTCCTGTCAGGTTACCGTCAAGAAATACTGGTCCAATCAAACGGTCCCCAAAAATACCGTTGAGTTTTTGGGGTGTTTGAGTATGGACTTCGTGAAAAACATGTGGATTGACCAATAACGACAATTATGACGATGACGATTCACATTCGAATGCAAAAAGATTGAAGACTCATCAGAAAAGCAGATATTGAAAAGGAAATTCTCATCACCATCCATTCTCGTAGTCATAATTTCACAAAATTCCTGTCGCATATCAAAATTATCTTCATTCAATTGGTGTTCCAGATGCATTTCGTAGGGGTGGAGTTTATGATGTTTCAGGATTCGGCGGATACTGGTTCTACTGATATTGGTAACACTAGCCAATTTCCTTGTGCTCAATGTTGTGTCTGTATGAACTTCTCCTACAAGTGCAACTTCAACAGCTTCATTTCTCAACGGAAATTCACGTTCTGGGTCTCGTTTCTTGTTGGCTACCGATCCAGTTTGACGAAATTTTTGCACTTGTTCTAGAACGTATTTTCTAGCAACAAGTTCATCTGGATGCGTTTCAGTGAACAAATTAGCTGAACGGTTACCGCACTTAGCATTCTTAAAAACAAATAATATTTCAACTCTTTCCGCGATCGTATACACCATTGTTGCGGAAATATATTCAGCAGCTTTAGTCAAGTAATTCACTCTAATGTCGTTCAATCAAAGATCAGTTTGACACTGATAAACGTCCACAATTACGATTTGGCGAAAAATATTATCTCATACATGTTTTTGTTGTACTAGCATCTGAGTCGAATTCGAAAAAACGTCTTTTTATCGATTCTTAAGAACCTTAAAAAAAATTTGATCAAGTAAATGAGGATGAAATAAAAAATTTAAACGGAATTGCATGTTGTTTGTTGGTAAACAGATGGATCATTTGATTCCTTGACAATGATGATTATCTTCGAACAGTTGCGTTGTTAGATGTCATTTTTATTGATTGAGTGAATGAAAAGTTATTTCCCAACTTCAAGTTCCTATATTTCGGAAACGAATCAATAAAATTAATTTATTTTTTGTGTTTGATAATAAGAAGGAAAGTACCTTTCAAATGAGGTATCACTTGCTATAAGTTGCCATTTAAAAATTCAGAGGTGGTGGTCACAGCTCAGAGGGATGGAATGTATTTCAGGTGATTTGCATCGCGAACGATGTCCCCCTCGAAAATGTAGTTGACATGTCCGAGCGTTTTCATATAATTCGGTTCTGCCGACCTACAGAGCCGCTGTTCCGTTTTCAATGGCCCACTCTGTATATAAACACTGGTTTACTATATACTAAGTATACTGTAACTTGAAGTGTCACATATGACGTATGTGGTATGGTTGATTTCAGAAAAATATGATCTTCAAATTTTGCATATAAAATTATATATCGATGACGTCATATATTGTAGGGTGATGAATTTTTTGAAAAAAAAAAGGAAATTTAAAATACGAAATCGACTTGTCCGAGCTTTACCTCCGAAAATGATTAACTCGTAAGATAATGGAGCGTTTCCACACTTTATGAACGAACTTTATATATATATATATATATATATATATATATATATATATATATATATATATATATAAAATAAATAATAATAATAATAAAATATTTATTCAGTTCATTTGCATAAAAATTATCAATGTAAACATAAACATAAACAGTTTTGAATAAATAACAGATCTTGAATAAAATAAAATAAAATATAAGATATTTCAAATTGATCAAATTTCTATGTCCATGTTCACTTTAGCCTAAGCTAGACTGTGTTCCAAGACACAAAGCTGTATTTGATCTTTTTGAAATATATTAAACTAATGTAATAAAAATTAAGTACTAGTGAAATAATTTAAAAGTTACTCAAGGTAATTTAAAGTATGTGAGAGAGAATTTACATAAATGTGCCAATAACAGTGGTCACATACTGCTAAATTAGTAAACTACACATTTATAAATACATATACACTTCACTCACGAATGTAGAGTAAAACATGTACACACACAATAATAATAACAATAATATTTATAGTATTTATAGCTAGATTGAGTGTTTCTATCATAATGAGAAATTAAGACTTTCTGAAATACTACAGACTAATAAAAATACTACTATGTTGATAAATGAATATTGTAGTTAGAATATATAAGTATAGAATTTGGACTTATATTAATAGCAATGGTGATTGATTAGCAGATTTCAGATTGGATTGTATATACATGTTTCTGTTCTGTTATTGGTGTGTTTATAATATTTTGACTGTTGATATAAGTAGCCAATTTGTTACTATGTTTTTGAATTTTTTTTTGTTAATTTCCTTTTTTAAACTCATTGGTAGATAATTGTATAATTTCTGTCCCACGTGTAGGAAACTTCGCTGTCCAATGGACTTCTGAGACTTAGGGAGCACTATATTGGTATTTTCTCGAAATCTTGTTGAATAAATGTGAGTTTTATTCATATCTATTAAATTATGTTTGACTACATTGAGTATTGAGGTTTTGTAGAATAGATTTCTAATATTCAATAATTTAGAATTCTGGAAAAGCAGAATCGATGAATACTGGCTATTGAGTTTATACATTATTTTGATTATTTTCTTCTGTGCTATTTCTAGAGGTTTTATATTATTAGAGTATGCACCACCCCATCCGGTTATGCCATAGTTCAGGAGTGATTGGACCAAACTGAAATACATAAATTTTAGATTTTTTTCATCTAGTATGAATGTCATTTGTTTGAAAAGGTACATTAATGATCTTATTTTTTTGGTCAAGTTCTGAATTTGAAGATCCCATTTCAGGTTATTATCAATAATTATCCCTAGGTATTTTGTGTTGGTTGTTGTTTGAATATTATACGTATTATTTCTCAAAGGTAGATTCAGGTCTAATTGTTCAGTATTTGGGAGACCATTTTTATAATTTGAAAAAGGTAGATATACAGTTTTATCCATATTAATTGTGAGGAGAGAACCATTTTATTATTTTTCCTAAATCGTTTTTTGTTTTGGTTTCTACTTCTTCCCAAGAGTTTCCATCCATAAGAAGTACGGTGTCATCAGCGTATGAAATTATATATATATATATATATATATATATATATATATATATATATATATATATATATATATATATAAAGTTTCTTGGATTTTTTACTCCATATTTACAACGTTTCGTCTCTAACTTGAGACTTCTTCAGGTTTCAAAAATTCAATAATACCAAATCTACAAAGGATGGTTTGTTATAGAATTATTGACTAGTTATGAAAATATTTTTTTCCTTATATTAGTTTCAATTACCTGACTGGTACGTACCTAAGCATCGACATTAAAGTTACAAGTCACTCAGGCATTTTCTTTTTCTTCATTGTGTAAAATGTAATTATCTACAGTTTTTATTCCGTATTGTTTTGGTGGACCAACGAAGGGGAAGGTGCTCTGAAAATGATATGAGATGAAGCGAAGGGATCATGTGCGAATTTCGTATTGGGTCGGTTGATTTGTGTGGGGGTGTTGGAGGGTGATTATCTACATGTTAGTGTTAATATTTATAGGAGGGTGTGATATATTTGGTTTAGCTTCTTGATGTCAGTTCTATTATTCATGGTAATTGGAGATGATTATATGAATATCATTTCTTCAATAAATTTTTTTTCTTTGTTTTTTTCTAATCCTAGGATTTCAGTTTTTCCGAAATTTGGATTGTGATTATCTTGGATAATATATTTATTCAAGGAAGTACTGGATTGTTTCGTGTATTCGTGCCCGTTGAGTCTGTTGCATAGCAGTTGTACTTCATACCTATATATTCTTTATTGCAGTCATTGCATAGAATGCGGTGAATAAGCGAGTAAAACAAATTTTTTTCAATAAATTATATGATTTGAAGCATACTTAGAGGATTTTATTTTTTTAAATGTTATGATCCTCAGAGTTGCGGAATTCGTTTGTTCTTGACAAAGAAGAAAAATGAAAGGCTTAGGCCCAATTTCACCACAAGACAGATAAACGGCGTTTCACTAAACTCCGTTCTCACTAAACCCAGATTTTAATCTTGATAAACCTCGATCCAGTTTCACCGACACAAACAGACGAAAGCTAAACCGAGTTTATTGAAACTTAGTTAAAGAACATCCAAAAGCTGGCAACATAGTAAAATATGTACGTTTCTGTCATTTTTGCATAGATTTGGTTGTTTTGTAGAGGAGCCAAAGCCAAGTGACAATATAACCTAAAAATTGAAAAGCAATAACTTTCGTGTTTGGCTCATGTTTCGTGATATTTTTGTGGGTGTTCGGTGTTGAAAGTTCAGTTTTTGAAGAAACTTGATAAAAGTGACAATATCTTCTACAATGAATTTCAAGTTGGAATGTGAAAATATAATTCATCAAATAAATTCCTTCTTTGGACTTCTTTCGGCACCCATCTTATTGAATAAATTGGTACAACATAATTTCCTTTACCAGAGTGAAAATGTCTGGAACAAACTCCACCATACCATACTTATCAGACCAGTCTTTTCGTTTGATAGCATGTATATAGGCTGCTTGCCTTCTCTGGGAGAATTCACAATGTTTTCTATTCCTTACAACAGCAGATGGAATTCTGATAACAGGGTCAAAAATACAAACATGTACAATTTACCTGAAAAATCGTATTCGGCCGTCTTTTGATGCATTTTTATTGCATTTCACAACAGAACAATATGAAGGCATGATCATCTACGAATTGAACAATAACACATGTAATCCAACTACTGAATTCTTTTTGAAATAGGTGAAAATGTTCAATTCTCCAACATAAACAAATCGAAAAAGTAGGGTTGTTTTACATCCAATGTCAACCATCTGTCAAACGTGCACGAAACCAATGAACTAAACGTCGTTTAACTTCGTAACTGGCCAAATTCAGCCCGTTTGAAGTGGAAACGCCGTTTAGAACTAAACGCAGTTTATAGTTCCTGGTGAAATCCAATATGACGTGTAGAAAGCTCAATCGTAGTTTAATGTGAACAGAACTCGTTTAAAGAGGTTGGTGAAATCGGGCCTTAGTGTTGAGTAATTGGTAACTTCAATGTCTTTGCTTAGGTACGCACCAGTCAGTTAATTGAAACTGTGATAGGAAAAAATATATTTTCATTACCATTCAATAACTCTATAACAAACCATCCTTTCTAGATTATGTATAATGAAATTTTAAATTAAACCTGAAGGAGTTCCCAGCTTGGACGAAACGTTGTCGAATATGTACACTTTCAGAAACGTAACAATATGAAGAGGTGGAGAACACTCACTAACTTTCGAAGATGTGATCAAAATATTATATTTAAAGTTTATTTTCTCAAGCGAAATCCTTCTGAAATTCATTCTATGATCGCCTATGCTCTACAATAACGACTATCATCTGAATCAGTGAACTCATGGAAAGGTTCATATATTAATGAACGATATCAAATTGAGAAATTTCACTCAGTCCAGAATAGCGAAGTGGTGGTAGTGAAATGAAATTTTCATTGGTATTGTTTGTTTTTCTGGCAGTTTCTGCTATTGTTTTCATCGATGCCCTTGAACCAGGTATCTTTTGTTGTATTTAGACTAGGAGGAATCGGCGCATGAGTACCGAAAACTATTCCACCTCAATTTTTTTATGCGATCATTTTCAAATTGCCCTACTGATGATACAAATGCATGTTGCCATGGGGCAACCCCGTGCCATATTGTTTAAACCGAAATTGTTTAAACAATTGCAAGGAATTGTTATTTTTCAACCGGACAGTTTTTTTCATATTCTTTATTGAAATACAAATAAAAAAGGTCCTATGACTTCTCACGATAAAGTTAATATTTTTAGAGATATGAATTTTTAAAGGTTCAAAAAATCTCATATTTGGCTACTTTTGACCCATGAAAAATATATTAAAAAAAAAAACCGAAATAATTTTTTTTTTTTAATTCTTTATACAATAGTTAATAACATTCTTAATAGAGATTTAAAAAAAATTTCATTGATTATACCTGTTTTTTAATTATCAATTTCGCGCGCTCACAAATATGCATCGCTTACCTTTAAGTATCGCCGTCTCTCTCTGACTCATGCGCTGCATCGGCCTCTCTGTTTCCTGAATCATTATTTATCATTTATCTTAAAAACTATTAACTTTTTTAAGATTGTTAAGGAGAGCAATGTTATTAACAATTAAATTGTCTACAATTTGTTTTTGTCAAATTTTTTTCTGGAATCAATTTTACAAACGTTATTTAAGCATGAATCGGAACATGTTATTAAAATTACTTTTTTATCAGTTTATATTATTCTTTTGTCATTAAAACAGAAAGTAATTACATTGAATAACTTCTTCAAACGAAGGTTATAGATGTAGAAGTATGAAATAATAAAACAAGATTTAAAAAAAAGGTATTTATTTATTATCAATATCATTTTTATATATTATATTCTTACAGTCTTCTGAATCACAGCCACATAGAAGTATGCAACTAATTTTTTTTTTTTTACAGTAACAAGCTTTGGTTTTACAGGCTTTCTTACAATTGCACGGTTTTTCAAGATCAGTTGGAAATGGGCTTTTGTTCATAAATAAAGGTAGCAAAGTACTATTCTCCAGTTTGTATCCGAAATTCGTTATATCTAATGTTTTATATTGGGGATTCAACGCTTTTTTCCAAATGTATGTTTGAGCAGAAGCTCTAAGTGCATGCAAATGCAAGGCATCTGATGTGCACGGAATTTTAGATAAATTAATATTAGTTCCAAAGCAACGAGAAAAAATAATTTGTCTAGCTTCATCCGCGGAGTTACCTTTTTTACCCAAAATATTTAAATACAATGTTTCTAAGCCTTCCAACTCCTTAGTACTTAATTCTAAGCCATTGCCAAGAGGGACTAAGACATCACGATTTTCTTTTATTTGTATCAGTTCTAAAGCTTTTTTTTGTGCCAATTTTACTAGTCGTATCACAACCCGTAAATGCGTGTAAAGCAGGTAAAATTTTAATTACATGTTCCGATTCATGCTTAAATAACGTTTGTAAAATTGATTCCAGAAAAAAATTTGTCAAAAACAAATTGTAGACAATGTAATTGTTAATAACATTGCTCTCTTTAAGAATCCTAAAAAAGTTAATAGTTTTTAAGATAAATGATAAATAATGATTCAGGAAACAGAGAGGCCCATGCAGCGCATGAGTCAGAGAGAGACGGCGATACTTAAAGGTAAGCGATGCATACTTGTGAGCGCGCGAAATTGATAATTAAAAAACAGGTATAATCAATGAAATTTTTTTAAATCTCTATTAAGAATGTTATTAACTATTGTATAAAGAATTAAAAAAAAAATATTATTTCGATTTTTTTTTTTATATATATTTTTCATGGGTCAAAAGTACCCAAATATGAGATTTTTTGAACTTTTAAAAATTCATATCTCTAAAAATATTAACTTTATCGTGAAAAGTCATGGGACCTTTTTTATTTGTATTCCAATAAAGAATATCAATAAAATTTGTTTGGTTGAAAAATAACAATTCCTTGCAATTGTTTAAACAATTTCGGTTTAAACAATATGACACGGGGTTGCCCCATGGCAACATGCATTTGTATCATCAGTAGGGCAATTTGAAGAGGATCGCATGAAAAATTTGAGGTGGAATAGTTTTCGGTACTCATGCGCCGATTCCTCCTAGTCTAATTTGACTTACTAGCTAACTTTTCCATGGGTTTTTTCATTCAATGCCAGAAATTTCCGTTATGCAATTCAGATGAATATGGCGCCACGCTAGAATTGCTCGTTTCTCTACGTAAATTTATTGGAGTGCAAATGGAATTTGGAAAATGAATCTTTTTTCAATTCTGTTAGGTATACCTTTTTAGCTGATTTCAGGTGATGAGTCATTGAAAAAGTCATTATTATGGCATTTGTCATCGATGGCATAGACTCTTTGACGAAAGGTCTTGAATCACAATTCTCCGATCACCTCGGTTTTTGGCAATATGGTTCTATGACATGAAATCTACCTTCGCCTAATTCAGCGCCAAACTATTGAGGTAAAAATTACCTCAATTTTTCCAAATAGATTTTAAAATATACTCCATGTATTGACATATTCAGAGTATAGTTTCAACTCCTTGGGATTCGAATAAAAACCTCTCTTATTACATACCTGGAATGCAAGTATCATGCAAACTTCAGTTCTCCAATTATCGATACTTTTTGAGCTATAACCTGTTTTATAATAGTGTGGTTTCCGTGTGTTGGAGAGTGAAACACAGATATAGAAAAAAAATCGTCATGGAATCCAATGAAAATGTTCCATTTTGCCTGGAGAAAACACAATTGGTTGCATTCAATTTCTATAGGTGATCCGATCATCATTTTACGATTCTTGCCATATCTCACATGCCTGCGTTTTGAATTCCCTAGGAAATCATGTGATATTTGAGGATGGAGTTCATGTGAAGTGTGACAACTTCTGCCAAAGATCGCCAGGATTGTTGGTATATCCACAGGTCGTTTATATACCGGGTGATGATGAGGGCCATGCCTATGTCTCCTTCACCTATCAACCGATTTGAGCGAAATTTTGTACATAGATATGAAATACAATTTCGGATTGACAGACATATGAAAACAAAATGGCCAACTCTCGCTTTCATCAGAATAGCCACTAACTTCGATTTTTCAAATAGAACACCCTGTATGTTCCATGTTTTTCGGATTCTACGGCTCAAATTACATAAGACAGTGTTGTAAATTTTTATTTTGCGATTGAAAAAAAAAATATTTTAAATTTTTTTTAGCTCAGGAGGCTTTGCTCTAAACTAATTCACATCAGTTACTCATAGTGATAGTCATTTCATCGATAAGATCAATAACAAATCCTACGGCATGAATTGAAATTTTTCTGAACGCATTTTTAACGAAAAAATGTTTTTTTTTCGAATGGTACTCACCGAGTATATCTTGCCATTCGAGAGATAATTCAATTACCAATTCAACGATATACATTATGTACCACTTCCTTAAAACGTAGAGAGCCATCTAACAAAATTAAATCAATCTGGTAGGTAACATGACATCTATTCATTCTTTCAAACTTTACTTCAGAATGGTAACAATGAATTACCAAAAATAATCGACTCGACAATATGTAATGATGATAAACCCATTACAGAAAAGATAACCTCAATATAATCGAACTGTTTGAATAAATCTAACAACTGAAACAGTGAAACATTCAACGTACAACTTATTAATCACAATACCATTATCCTGTTTTCAATAAAAGGGTTTCACAAATATCGAAAAGTCATTTTATTTATAAATGACCAATGATATGTTCCAAGTGTTGCCCATTTTCTTCAACCCATATACCAGTTCTATTTATTATACACCTCATCACATTTATCAGTTCGTGAGCAGGAATTTCCTGAAATGCGCGATCAGCTCTATCTCTCAATCCCTCCAAAGAAGTTGGTCCCCTCGAGTATACTTTGGATTTTATGAGAGTCCATAAATAAAGGATCAATAGGGGTTAAATTGGGCGATCTGGCTGGCCATCTGATTAGACCATTTGTTCCAATCCATCTCTGCTTATAGGTATCACTAAGATATTGCCAAACAATATAAGCGTCATGTGGTCCTGCACCATCTTGCTGGGAAAACCTATTTCCCCTTATCGTTTATATTATTTTGAGTATCGTTCTCTAAAAATTGTAGATATTTTTGGCCCGTCGAAAACAATTGGTCCAATGATTCCTGTCCCTATGATTCCTACCCAGACGTTGAATTAAAATCTTTCTTGAAAATCACCTTCCCTCAGCAAACTAGGATTTTCTTCAGCTCAACACCTTGTATCCTTCCTATTGAACATACTATTATTCGTGAACCTAGACTCATCTGTGAACAGTTTCTTCGAAAAAAAACTAATAATCAAATCATGATGACGCAAAAGCCAATAACAATGAGTAAGTCTCCATTATGGGTCATTTTCATATGGATGCTAATGCAAACTGTATTTATACGAGCGATATTTATGTTATTTCAATACTTTTCCGGCACATTCCCTGCTGATCCCACATTCAATTTTTCAATTTTCGCACTGAGGCAGATGGAGAAAAATGAACATATACTAAAACATTAGTTCCGCTTTCCACTGACGTTGAAGTGGTGTGGTTTTGATCAACTGGTTCTTCCTTTAGCATCGTTTCCAATTTCCTGAAATTGGTCCTTGATAGAGTCCCATCTCAACGGAAAACGAACAGCGTATAGCATACTAGCATTGACAGCGTTCTTCTGACATTCTTCGTAAATCAATATCATATAGATTTGTTCGTTTCGAAAATAACGATTTTTGTTTTCCATTTCAAAAAATTTTTTCACAAACGAAACGAGATGACAAGTAAAATTGGTATCTCATTTTTGACATGACATTAATCAACTACTGTTTTCCATGATTTCACGGCTACCTCATTTCATCAAACCTTAACAGATGAATCATTGGAATTTGTAGGCATCGTATGAAATATTGTACGAATTCAATAATTGATCGTTTTTAGTTTTGAACAAGGAAGTAAGTGGTACATAATGTAAATCGTTGAATTGGTAATTGAATTCTCTATCCAATGGCAAGATGGCCCTCGGTAGGTAGCTTCGAAAAAACATTTTTGTTGAAAGCGTTCAGAAAATCTCAATCCTGCTGTAGGATTTGTTATTGATCTTATCATGTAATGACTATTACTATGAGTTATTAATAATAATAATGTTTATTCACGAAATTTAAAATTTTACAATAATTGAAGTACAGATATATATTTATTGTAAGTGAATAAACAGGAAGAAAATCACGAAGCTTCAGTATAAAACTATCGCTTGTATGTGATATTAAACTTAAAACTAAGTAGTATAACACTATAATATGCAATGATAATTTTCTTTTTACATATTTTGAAGCAGATAAGTATATAAATTTGGTAAAAGAAGTTTCAACTAATGAATGTATAAATAAAATAGTAAATAGATATTATAAAATTAAATAAATATAATAATAAAATAGATATAATAAAATAGTAAATGGATATTCTTATCCTTGTGATATGTGTGAGAATAGTAAGTGTCATATATAGGCTGAATGTCGTTTGCAGTAGGTATGTTTATCATAATTGAGGTGTAGGTACGTCATATTCGGGGTGTAGGTCATATTCGGGTATTGTCTCATATTCTGTTGGTTGTCAGCTTTGCGTATATGCATGCTTTATATAAACGATTGGTGTTTTAACTTTAATCACTTTTTGAAAGTTTGGTTGACAAAATCATGAAACAATGTCCTTTCGGAACGCGAAATCCGAGTTTTTATAAGTTTTTTGTACATAATAGAACTATTTATTTTTTTTATAAACTCTGGTAGCATGTTGAATAGGGCAACATTCTCAATTGAATATTGATAGGAAGATTTTTAATTTCAGATTTTTTCTTTTGAGTTAGGGCCTTTTCAGATATCTATCAGATTGAAAAGGGAAACATTCTCAATTGAATATTGATAGAAAGATTTTAATCGTGGATTTTTCAATTCACAGAAAAATCTTTCTATCAATATTCAATTAGAAATCTTTCTATCAATATTCAATTGAGAATGTTTCCCTTTTCAAACATGAATACCCCACAAGAGGTTATCTTGACGATGGAAGATAGTGACTGAAGTTTATCTTCCAGTCGCAGATGATTCCACATCTGATTTTATGAACATCCTGTTTATATTTTCAACAAATCAATCTGGTAGCATATTATGTAGGCGAGGTCCGAGGTAATTTGAACATCGTTGTCCAATTGCTTTTTCCGATCTAGGTATCTTTTTTTGTTTGTTCCTGGTACTATAATTGTGATCGACAGATTCAAGTTGAATTTTATTGCTTTTCACATTAACTAATAAGTTGATGCAGTAAGCCTGCCTTACGTCAAATACATTGGCCTCTTTAAATAAATTTTCACTGGAATATGTAGCTCTTTTTCCAAGGATGATTTTCAGTATCCATTTCTGAATAACGTTCAGCATTTCCAAGTGATAATCGTTAACACCTCCCCAGCCAATTATCCCGTAAGATATATGTGACTGTACCAGAGCATAGTATAATACTTTCAAATGATTTACATCCAAAAATTCTTTCAAGTATTTGAATTTAAATAAAAGACCTCTCAGTTTTCCTACTATATTTTTAATTTGAAGATCCCATCTAAGATGTCTGTCTATCACAATGCCCAAGTATTTGATGGAGTTTACTTCCGGAATTTCTGAGTTATTTCCGAAACGTAATGAACCCATATTGGGTAAGTGATTGGAATACGAAGTAAATGATAAGTACTTTGTTCTATCTAAATTCAGAGTTAATTTGTTATACCTAAACCACTTACCTATTTTACTGAAATCAGTTTCAGCTTCTGTCTTTAAGTTCACCCAAGTATCAGATTCATTTATTATTGCAGTGTCATCTGCAAAGCTTATGATTTTTCCCTTGGTATCGAGGTGTGAAATGCTGTTCATATAAATTATAAATAGAAGAGGACCCAGTACTGTTCCTTGAGGTACGCTATATGTAACAGTCATAGGTTCACTGAGAGTACCACCTATGTCAACTTTTTGTTCGCGGTCTGATAAATAATTTTTTAAGATTTATGAATATTTCTCTTATCCCATAGCATTCTAGTTTGTTCAAAAGCTTTTCATGAGATACCGTATCAAATGCTTTTGAAAGGTCGACAAAGATACACAAGGCAGGTTTTTTTTTGTCCAATGCATTATAAATATTACTTGTAAGATAATAAATCGCATCTTCTGTTGACTTTCCTTCTCTGAATCCGAACTGAGAACTAGAAATGACGTTATGTTTGTTCAAGAAGCTCAGAAGTTTCATTTTCAGTATTTTTTCAATTATTTTCGCTAAATTCGAGATAAGTGAAATCGGTCTATAGTTGATTATGTTCAATTTATCTCCACTCTTGTAGAGTGGCTTGATAATTCCAATTTTCAAAATCTTTTGAAAACACCCTGTATCAAAGCATCTATTTCATCAAATAGGCCAGAGGTTTTTTAATTTCATTAGATATAGCCTTCAGTGTTTCCGAACGAACGTTATCGGGACCTGGTGATTTTTTAAGTTTTAATTCCATGATTACTTTGTGAACTTCATTTTCATCAGTGTCGCGAAGATACATGGTGTCTTGCAAAATGTTTATTCAATTCAATTCATTGAAATTATGAGGTACTGAAATTCTATCAGCTAATTTTTTTCCTATCGAACTGTAATGGCGATTGAACTATCAGCGATTTGTTTATTGTTCTGTAATATTTTTCCATTTTCTAGTTTAATTTTTTCTATTTTGGTTTCGTTTGGAGTTTTCATGCAAATATTATTAACACACTCCCAAAGCCCTCTTGAGCTATTCGCATTTTTATCTATTATTTTTTTCGAGTAGTTCTTTTTTGCTGTTTTTGTGAGCTTGTTTAACTTATTCCTATATAAATTATATTCTTCTCTCAAGACATGATTTTCAGGGTTCTCAATAATTGATGTGAATGAGTATAGATTTCAACCTGATCAAGGCCTCTTGGGATAAAAAAAATTGGGATTTTTTTTCAATGGTAAATTGAAACTATGGCGATACTGTCGTATGTAATTTTAGCCGTAGAATCCAAAAAACAACAAACATACATGATGTTTAATTTCCAAAATCGAAGTTGGTGGCTGTTCTGGCAAAACCGAAAGTCGGTCATTCTGTTTTCATATGTTTGTCGATCCGAAATTGTGTTTCATATGTATGTACGGAATTTAATTCAAATCGGTCGATAAGTGAAGGAGATATTGGCATGGCACTAGTCCCATTGTCACCCGCTATAAAGTGAGAATATCGTTGTAACATGCTCGGTTTTGGGCGGTCCTGGGTAATAGAAGAAATACGGGTTCTATAGATATTTGAGTTACTCACAGCACCAAAAATCCAGAGATGAACAGAAAAAATTATCCCATTTTTATGACCAGCACTTTTTTACACTACCATAATTGTCACATGAGTCACTTCCAAATATCACTTACCTAACACCAGGCAAAGATTACAATTATTGAACGGTAGTAATAATTTAACTTTCAACCAGAAGGCTGTTAGTTTGTCGGATCTTTCGTTCGTGAACTCGACATAAATGAGTAAAGAAAAATTTTTGTGGCATTTCATATGAATAGAGGTTTAGAGGACGCAGGTTCGTATTCGGCTTGATGGTGTTTTTTTTCTTTAATTTAAAATTTCTTCTGAAATGCCACATATGCTATCTTCACTTTCGAAATTGAATTTTTAACTTGGCGAGTCTTTTATCCAACTGAATTGTAGTTGGAGTATGAAGTAGAACAACTAGCAAAGATAAATCTCAAGCTTGTTTTGTATATCATCACATCAAATGTAATGAATTGAGTATTGAAACTACAGATAAATAACAAGGAACTTCAATTTTTTGTTCAAATCAATTAAAGAACGTTGTACATTCCTATAACTATGATTTGAGGAATTGCTATGGAATTTGGAACTAGTTCAGATCTGAACTCTTTTCTCGGCGTATCGAACTTTCCCCTATAAATAGTTAAGTTTTAGTGCTTCACTTGAACTGTTTTCCAGTTGAATAAAACAAACGATTGAGTAATTTTTCTTCTGCTCCGTAGAACTCGTTATCAGTTATCTCCAATTTTCAACATTGTCAGAATATCTCAGAATATTATTCCTTGTGAAAGTGGAAATATTGTGTCCGAAATATATAATGAAAAAGGGGGAATTTTGTGGCATGGTGGACAAATTATTGAATTAATGAAAAAAAGAATCCTCAAGTGGGAGTCGAACCCTCGACCTTATGATTTCTAGCCATACGATCTACCATCTGAGCCATTCGAGGACATAGGAATCGACACACACTCTTGAACCTTTTCCTTCCATAATTTAATATTCATGTGAGAAATTATTTGAAAATCAAATGTACTTATCACTGGTGTGTCGATTCCTTTGTCCTCGAATGGTTCAGATGGTAGAGCGTATGGCTAGAAATCATAAGGTTGTGGGTTCGAGTCCAACTTGAGTATGCTTTTTTCCTTTAATTTAATAATTCATCCACTATGCCACAAAATTCCCCCTTTTTCATTATTCCTTGTGTTTTTTCGAAAAAATATAAATTTCCAATGGAAGACAATAATTGGAAAATTATAAAAATATGAAATGATGGTCATCATCGGAATGCTACTCATCATCGGAATGCTACTCAAAGTTTGTTGATATCCCAATGCACTATTCAAAATCAATATGAATATTTCAGGTGATCGAATTCGGATTGTATCAAGAAAGACCGGGAGAGTTCTGGAAGCTAGAGGAAAATCACTCATTATGAATCGGCAAGAAGATAAGCTGAAACAGATATGGATATTGGAAGGCACCGAATCAGGCGACTACATACTTGAGAGTGCAGCATATGAGGGGTGAGTTTTGCAAATGCCTTATTTTTCATAGCTAGATATTATTTTCCATATATCACGCGAATCAGTGATATAAAAGGCAGGACCTAACCAGATAAATATTGATGATTCGTTATGGAAAAATTGTGGCATTTCAGACGAATTTTTAAATTTCAGAAAAAAAACATCTCTGAGTAGGAATCGAACCCACGACCTCCAAATCTTAGTTTGTTCCAGATCTCTAGTTTGTTGTTGGGGTTGACTAATGAGGAGCCAGTGGCTCAGTGGTATGAGTGTTAGTCTTTTACCCACTGTTACCACCCGACGTAGGTTCAACTCCCACGGCCGGTGAATAACTTTTCGAGACCTCAAGACTGGTTTCGGATCCCACTATGAAAGGCAGGGCCCTCAAGATCTCAACCCATACAAGTTTCCAAAAATTCCTGAGGTTTAGTAAAACGACTGAGAAAGCGGTTCGATGGTGTCGTTGGAATGATGGGTAAAATTGATTTCGATGACCACTGAGAGGGCATGAGATCCTTTCTACCTCATTGATCCATTTTAATAACAAACAAATAATGGATACTAGACAGAAGTGGTATCTTCGAAACGGAGATGTCTCCGATAGCTCAGTTGGTAGAGCATCTAGACTGGACTGGAGATCTAGAGGTCGTGGGTTTTGATTTCTGCTCGGTGATGTTTTTTTTCCTGGAATTTGAAAATTTGTCTGAGTTTCAGTGACAAACTCACTATTTGGCATAGCGGTAAATCTAAAACGTACTGCACGTTATGATGGACATGAACCTAGTTTTTGCTTGGTTTGGCTTTGACTGAATTCAAATTGTTGCCAAATTCATCCTGAAATTAGAGCTGGGGCAAAACTTGACGTATGCTAGTTTGAAGTGAACACCTCGACAAATCCCTATATAAAATGCACAAAATTATATAAATATGAGTAAATGAAAATTGTGGCATTTCAGACAAATATCCCTCATTACATTTTATTTAACCTCTCCAGAGTTAAATGTTTTCTTTCATTTTCAGAAGGGTATTAGATGCTTATCTAGATAAAGCAGATATCTGGAATCATGGAAGACACTGTGGAGAGAATCAGAAATTTTTCTTACATCCAAATGGACTACTCACTACGCCTCATCATCCAGGGAAAAACCTTGAAGTTATGGGGGAAAATGTCCAGATGAGGGAGACGAAAGAGGATAGCAAGGGCGATATTCATTTCGATTTCAAAAAAGTGGACCGAAACACTGAATTATGATTTACTTGGAACATATTAATATTTATAAGCATCAGTGGTGTTTGCTTTCCGTCATAATTTTTCTTCAGATGACCACTACCTCATGTTTTCTAACATATCAGTTTCCTCATGTCAGATGATCAATAGTTCACCAGTTTCCTACCACAAAGATTCTGACTGGGACAACGTAGCATTCCATGGTCTAGTCTAGTACAACAATCGTTGGATATCTATCAATGTGTAGGAAACTTCGAATTCATGCCGCTGGTTGAGTCTCAATCTGTCGCCATCTATGATTTGTTGTATTTCATATATTTGTCCTTTGCCAAAAGGTACTTATCTTCCAAGTGGTTTAATTTAATCCCTAAAAAGTCCACATAGCTGTAGGCGGATCGTGTCTTTTTTGGAACTGAATTAAAAACTCCGCCCATTGATCGACCACAATGTGTTTCACCCTCTCAAACAGGGATGGTATATGTTTCGGACCTATGTGGGTCCATCATCAGCTGGAAGGGGAATTATTCTAAAAAGTTACATTTATATAAATCAAAAATATTTTTTTTACCAAAAATAAATTTGCTTCTCAGGTGGGGTATAAAAGTTCGAAATTGTAGGAAGAAATATTCAAATCTCAACCCTTTTAGTACTAATGGCAGGAAGGAATATACTTAGGTCGTGACGTCAGACACGATGGGCGAAGCTTACGAACTTTTTCATCGAAAAAGCAAATGCACGTTAAATGCCCATATGAAAATTTTTTTTCCTAAGATTATTCGTAATAGTGTTATAAATAAGGATGGCAATTTAATATTTGTTATAGTGAAGCATAATTCAGGATTTCTCATCATATTTTATAGAGAGGTAAGGGTTACAACATTTTCATGGCTCATTTGGAATAGTTGAGGTTATGTCATTGTTTTGTTCTAATTCAGCCACTGTAGCTAGAACATTGTTTTTTGTTTTGGAGTATTCCAAGTACACTCTCCATCGGTAACGGATATTTTGTAATGTCCAAAGAGCCAGTGTTGCATGTGGTGGAATTTTATCCCGTTGGGGTAAGAACAAGTGGCAGAGGTAACATCAGCTGATTTACTCAGTGTGATCTACCATATAAACATGATTTGAAAAGTACCTAAAGCCTACCTCTACATTATATGTTTTATATTTCTGTTAGCATTTATTTCTCTTATGATAACACCGGCCAAAAAATTAAAATTTTTGAAACGTTGTTTTCATTTGAGTGTTGAATGTCGTGAATTTTGAGTGTTTTGAACACAGAAATGCCTCCATATTTGCTCTGTCACATCAGGTTTTTCTATAAAAAGAAAAAACATTTATTTAAAAATTTTGAGAAAAAATCAATTATTATGTTACAAATACGTATATTTAAACATTTATGAAGAAAATATCAAGTACAATCATTACTGTGGGACTATTTAGAGTGTTTTTTTTTTCACTTTTCTGTAAAATTACGTCTAGATATGATTTTTTTGTGAATTCTCAGTATTTTATAACGTGTTCATATTTCCAGCGTTGAGTGCCTTTCAAACGCCAGTTTACACTTCTATAACATCCTGTCGACTCCAATATATTTCGGTAGGAGTTCGAGTCATCTTCTTTAGCCTCAGGGCCTGGTGACGAAGTCCTGTTTCGATGCATCCCCCTTCAAAGTGGATTGGCATGGATCTCAAAAACCAGCCGATGGCGCTGACGTCATACACAGGTCCATATACAGTAACCAACAGTAATCAGCCATCATATTCACATTCCATCGACCTTGGTACCTTGTTGTCATAGTTTTGGTGTCTTGATCAAACCGTTCTCCCTATTCTTCACTAAAATCACCAAGATTTTCAGGAAAAAAATCCAGATGTGAATATAGAAAGTGTTGTTTCATACTCATATTGGATCCCAATGTTTTATATTTATCCAATAAAGTTGCCACGATATTTTTATAGTCAGGGTGTTTTTGATTCCCTAAGAAATCGTTAACAACGTTTTTAAAAGCCAGCCCAGCTTATAATTCCAGTAGTATTCATTATTGCATCAAATTCCCCGTCTTTCTTCGAAGATCTGATTTGTGGTCCATCGAATACTCCTTCTTTTATTTTTTCATTAGATAATTTCGGGAATTATGGACCCAGGTATTTAAAAGCATCATTGTATTTGTTCAATGCTCCGACAAATTGTTTTATCATACCCACGATTTGAGTTGTATTTTGAAGCCAAAGTAAGCATAATATGCATTTTGCACAAATGCAGAATTTTTTGTTTTGATTTGAATCATAAAATTTCCACAAATGTAACAAAATGTATCCACACTATTTTGACACTTTCTTGAAGCATTTTGTTTGGAAATGTTGTTCAGCCACAAATCATTGATAAGATTCGATAAATATCAAAAGTAAAACACTAACACTTTATTTTAATAAACACTAATATTTCAGTATACATTTTGTAAACAAAGTTACTGTTACGGCTTATTCTCATAAAACGCCTCGCTGTTGCAACTAATAGATTTTCTGACGAAAGGTTGCACAATTTGAAAAAAGAGGGCCAAAACTTAATAATTTAACTTATTTTTATTAAAACAAATAAAATTGCCAATATATCAATTTTATAAAAACCTGACGTGATACGAAAAAATGAGGTCTGGTCTCGTCGTCAGCATCACAAAATTGGCAGAAAAAATTAATAATATTTTAAACAAGGAAAATTATGTCTGCCGGTGTAATCATCAAATCGGCATCAAATTGCATTGTTTTGCGATGATTGGATAACAATGCAATTCCTCCTTTTTTCATTATTTCATTGTAATTTCACAGTAACTCGTTAATTCTAGGAAGCTTTGAATAGTAAATTTGAGCTGGAATTCTCAAAATAATACGAAATATTTGAGCAAAACATACAGAAAAACAATCAAACATATAAAACAAAACAATGACATAACCTCAACTCTTTCAAATAAGCCATGAATATGTTTCAATCCTTACTTCTTTACGAAATATGATGGAAATTCCTAAAGTTGGCCGTACTATAACAGAATATCAGTTATCATAATACAATTACGAATGAACACAATCACGAATGAACACAATCACGAATGGACTGAAAAATAAAAATTTCTTAGGGGCACATTACATGCATTTGCATTATCGCGATGGAAAGGTTCATTAGCTCTTCCATTTTGTGATGTTAGACTCAGGTACTTATATGTTGGTACTCATATGTTCCAACATACTTCCAGTGGTTTCCAAGAATAGGCTATATTCAACACAACGGTTTCTTTCAGAATGACGAGGAGTTACTTCTTAGTGATTGCCATACAAATGACATTACCACGTTTGATGAAAAGGCAAAATGATAATAAACAAGCTGTATCTTGCCAGGAGCTCCTAATTTTTACAATGAATGCATGACTCCAATACTCTACTCTACTGTCATTCATTAATTTCAATGTACCACGTTTAACGTCTAGATTTAATTTGACATTTCACTCGAATGTACCAAACTCTTTTCATCACTTTCACTCTCCCATTTACACAATGTGTGGACAAGCTAATGATTTATGTAATGTAGCCATATTTTTCTTGAACACCAATCAATTTATAAGGCATTTACATGTGACTTTACCTAATTAATTAACTAACTTACCATTAGTATAAATTATGTACTTCCTGTAAATGGGTTCAACTTGCTGGATGTAAAATAAATAAATAAATAAATAGATAAATAAATAAATGATAGAAATAAATTTACTAGACTACTATTTGGGCATTTTGACACAAAGTTAGGAAAGTAGTGGTTTTTGACTGATTACATCAGCTGTCCACTCCTAGAAAATATAATAATAATAATAATTACCTATTAATTTAATGTTCATTAAGCAAAAATATGGTATATATACCGGGTGTCCACGGAAGGTGGCTCGCCCCTATAATTTTTTGTTTTCGGAGATAATGGAATGAAATTTGGAGGATCTGTTTAATGTATAAAACTGCATTTTTTGACAAGTAACTCAACTTCATGCAAATTCCGGATTCACCGGAAGTGACATAAACTTTTGATTTTTAAATGGAACACCTGGTATATTTTCAGTTCTTTTGTCCCCATATGACATTTAAATTACAACCATGTATTATGTGTTATTGTTTGTAACCGTTTTTTTATTATTTTTTTCGAAATAATTTTTATTTTGACGGCTATGGATACGTTCAAATAACTAATTTCAGTCCTGAAATGTTTGTAAAATAAACTTTACTGTTTTCGATCCAAATTTTTCAGCTATGTTACGTTTGATTTTAAAATTTTCATTACTATTTTTTTTCCAACGGGAACATGGTGGCTCGTCGGGTTAAAAAAAAAGAGCATTTTATTACGATTAATTTGATACCGCACTGTATTAGGTTGTAAGAAAACTTTCGATAAAAAACTGAAAATATAACGTTAGAACTTTCGTCAAATGAAGAATCTTATTGAGATGAAAATAAGATTTGAAATCATCTAGTAGCCTGTGACGAACACAACTGAAACAAAATCATTGAATTGTTGCGGTAAAAATTGACGTGTTGACATATTAATTTACATCTCTTCTACAAAGTCAATTAGGTAGTTATTGTGTATCTCATTGTTTGAAAATATTGGAAAATAACAATGTTTATACAAGAACTGAAAAAGTTTTTATTAGTTTTCGGAGATTGTAGGCAAAATTGAACTGACGCTACACGTCTCTACTCACTCACTCACCACTATTTTGCCAAAACTGGTTCAAAAAATTTGAAATGAGCCATAATGATGGGAGCGATTCGTTTTGGAAAGTGAAGAAAAAGAAATAGATGTTCTGGCAACGTTTAAGTGAATATTAATATGTCACTCAGGGAGAATCGCAGGAAAATGTGACATTTCGAAGTCTTCTGCAGCTAACATTTTGAAGAAACATAAATATCATTCATTCAAATATCAACTACACCGGACCTGTACCAAAACGATAATGCAAGGATACTTGAGTATTGCAATTGGTTCTTTGGAAAATATTTGGAGGATGACACATTTCCATATAGGTTTCTGTATAATGACGAAAGCCGTTTACTTAATTTTGGATATTTCAACAGAAATAATAAGCGATATTGGTCCGATGCAAATTCACACTTGATGAAGGAAGGAAATTTCCAAGAACGGTTTGGTGTCAATTGTTGGGTTGGGATATTAGGGGACAGAATTTAAGGCCCTATAACTTTTGACGGTGTCCTGACAGGGGCTAGATATCTAAGTTTTCTCACGCAGGAAATTGAGCATTTCTTGGACGAAGTTCCATTCATAAATCGAGTTGGATTATTTTATCAACAAGATGGTACTCGACCACACAACCTGAGGGCAGTTACGGAATATCTGCATGGAACATACAACGAAAACTGGATTGGAAAAATGGGTCCAGTTAGGTGGCCGGCGAGGTAAAACAGGGTTGTTTTCAATTTATACTTTTATTTATTCTTTTTTTTTTAACTTTTCAGGTCACATGACCTCACGCCTCTGGATTTTTTTCATGTGGATCTATTAAAAACGAGGTTAATGATGTACCTCCTGCCACACGACAGGAATTAGAGGACAAAGTAAGGGCAGCTATTCATAGAACTTCACCAAGACAGTTGAGAAACGTTGTAAGAGCCACCATAAGAAAAGTTTGCATTTGTCAGCAACAAGATGGAGGTCACTTCGAACATCTGGAACCCCAAAAAAATGTAAATAGATGGTTTCAATATGATTATTTCATTTTCAACAGGTGCTTCATTTTAGAAATGTTCTAACGTCATGGTATTTTCAGTTTCTTATCGAAAATTTTCCTACAACCTAATAGAGTGCGGTATCAAATGAATTTTGTAACTCGACGAGCCACCATGTTGCCATTTGAAAAAAAAGTTATCAAATTTTCAAAATCAAACGTCACATGGCTGAAACATTGTGATCGAAAACAGTAAAGTTGTATTTTACAAAAAATTTAGGACTGAAATTAGTTATTTGAACGTATCCATAGCCCTCTAGAATAAAAATTTAAAATCGAAAAAAAAAGAGATACAAACAGTAACAGATGATACATGGTATTCAAAATATCATATGGAGACAAAAAAACTGAAGATATACCAAGTGTCCCATTCAAAAATCGAAAGTTTATGTCACTTCCGGTGAATCCGGAATTTGCATAAAGTTGAAATACTTGTCAAAAGATTCAGTTTTATGCATTAAACAGATCCTCCAAATTTCATTCCATTATCTCCGAAAACAAAAAAGTTATAGGGGCGAGCCACCTTCCGTGGACACCCGGTATATAGAAATATAGAAATAACGACCGAAAATTGGTATGAACAGTGGGGAATAACACTTGTGCTGACTGAAGATCCCCGTTATTCCCCACTGTTCATATATATATATATATATATATATATATATATATATATATATATATATATATATATATATATAAAAACTATGAATTTGAAATAAACTTTGTAGAAAGGATATTCCTTGAGGTTGCAGTCAAAATAATGGCCTATGAGAAAAAGTAAAACTCTTTCTTATTTAGTCAAGCTTTCGAAAATGTTTATTTTCGTTATCAAGACAAGCTGTGGAGAAAAAAGAAAACACAATTGTGAAATACGATTTTAAACAAATCTATAGAACTTACTAAGGTGAGGTTAAGTGAAGACAGCGAACTAAACACCATTTCGTGTTTGAGGACTTTTCAAAATCATATCACTATGACCCACTACTGGTAATATATAAAACTAAACAATGGCACTCGCCCATATTGTTTTAGATAATTAAATTAACACTTTAAAATTTGAAACGGCACAATAATTACCACATGGTTGAAGCGTGACTGAAAAAGGAAAATGGTAGCTGACAAGTAATACATGACATGAAGTGTCAAGTGTCAAATGTCATCTGTCCAAACATGAAACAGTCAAGGGAGAACCATGTGCTTTGTCCACAAAACAGAAGGAATAGTACCAATCTATATGACACAAAAAAAAAAAATTTTTGTTAAATGAGAGAAACAATCAAAAAATACTAAGCAATTTTTATATTAAATTGGAATCAAGTTTCAACAAGTAATTGTAAATGACACTAAGGTTGGAAATATCAGAACGTTTATTCATGCTGTTTGGTTCATTTTTTATGAAAACCATTTCTAGGAAATTCCTTTTATGATAGTTATTCTCTACTGCTAAAATGGAAGGGTTGTTAAAATTACTAAAATGATTAGAATTTATATTATGTTCAGCTAATGCACAACTGTTTTTTTTTATTTTGCAATCACTCTTATGTGATGCTATGCGACCTGTTAAATTCCTACCCGTCTGCCCGATATATATTTTATCACAATTTAGGCAAGGAATACTATATATGACATTTGATTTCTCATATATCGTTAAAGGGGCTTTAGTTCTAGTGTAAAGGCTTGCAATAGTTTTAATGTTTTTGTTTGCAATGCGTAGTTTATCTAGTTTGAACACATTTTTAAATGGTGAATGTTAGTTTTCATTTCCTAAGGTATTTTAAAAAAAGGGGTTTAAGGTTAAATTTATAATTGTTTTCCAGATTCAATAGTAGTAACACTGGGTTGACGATCAGTACTGAATAGTAATTTATTAATAAAATTGATTGGATATGAGTTTTCTTTTAGTATTGTTTTAAGTTCATTTAAACATTCCTTTTGAAAAGTAGGATGTGATAAACACACTACTCTGTTTTTCATACCTTTCACCAAGTTTGTTTTCATGTTTGGAGCATGATAGGAATGGAAACTTATGAATCTATTAGAACATATTGGTTTCCTATACCATTTTGTGCGAAGAATATTGTCCAACCCTCTACATACTCTCATATCTAAATAAGGAATGCTTCGGTTGACTTCTACCTCAGAGGTAAATTGTAAATTGATATCGTAGCTGTTGAATATTAAAAATTAATATACTTATAAGCAAATTAAACCTTAAAATTCTAAATCCCTTAAATACAAGTCCACAACCTCAACCAATAGAACCTTTTATTTACAAAACATTACCATATGTAAGAGAACTAACCTCAAAACTGACAAATGTGTTCAAACTAGATAAACTACGCATTGCAAACAAAAACATTAAAACTATTGCAAGCCTTTACACTAGAACTAAAGCCCCTTTAACGATATATGAGAAATCAAATGTCATATATAGTATTCCTTGCCTAAATTGTGATAAAATATATATCGGGCAGACGGGTAGGAATTTAACAGGTCGCATAGCATCACATAAGAGTGATTGCAAAATAAAAAAAAACAGTTGTGCATTAGCTAAACATAATATAAATTCTAATCATTTTAGTAATTTTAACAACCCTTCCATTTTAGCAGTAGAGAATAACTATCATAAAAGGAATTTCCTAGAAATGGTTTTCATAAAAAATGAACCAAACAGCATGAATAAACGTGCTGATATTTCCAACCTTAGTGTCATTTACAATTACTTGTTGAAACTTGATTCCAATTTAATATAAAAATTGCTTAGTATTTTTTGATTGTTTCTCTCATTTAACAATAATTTTTTTTTTTTGTGTCATATAGATTGGTACTATTCCTTCTGTTTTGTGGACAAAGCACATGGTTCTCCCTTGACTGTTTCATGTTTGGACAGATGACATTTGACACTTGACACTTCATGCCATGTATTACTTGTCAGCTACCATTTTCCTTTTCAGTCACGCTTCAACCATGTGGTAATTATTGTGCCGTTTCAAATTTTAAAGTGTTAATTTAATTATCTAAAACAATATGGGCGAGTGCCATTGTTTATTTTTTATATATTACCAGTAGTGGGTCATAGTGATATGATTTTGAAAAGTCCTCAAACACGAAATGGTGTTTAGATCGCTGTCTTCACTTAACCTCACCTTAGTAAGTTCTATAGATTTGTTTAAAATCGTATTTCACAATTGTGTTTTCTTTTTCTCCACAGCTTGTCTTGATAATGAAAATAAACATTTTCGAAGCTTGACTAAATAAGAAAGAGTTTTACTTTTTCTCATAGGCCATTATTTTGACTGCAACCTCAAGGAATATCCTTTCTACAAAGTTTATTTCAAATTCATAGTTTTTTTCAACTAGTCCAGTCACGAGACTACCCTTTCTTCAACTATATATATATATATATATATATATATATATATATATATATATCAGTTGTCCCGTATCAGTAGAGGAAGTACGGTCATGTCGTGGCACAATATGACATCGCTATCTCAGACAAATTTTGAACTACACTCGCAAAGGAATGCTTCCAATGATTTGTTACACGAGTCCACGATAAAACAAATTATCAAACAGGTATCCAAAAATGTATCTGCTAGTATAGAGTCGAAATTTGACGAACTGCAGCAGACTTTGGGTGTATTCAAAATGCAAGTTGAACAAAACACTCAGAAAATTAGCCAGCTAGACCATCGTCTCGACCACTTTGAACAATATACTCGCAGATGCTCAATAAGAATTTTCGGAATCGAAAGTTCCTCTCGTGAAAATCCATTGGCAAATATCCATGACTTTTTCAAAAATGTTATGAAACTTAAAGACGTTGCACAGGCCGATATAGAACATACTCACAGAATATCAGATAAGGTGGTACTGGTTGAACTTAAATGTTTCGATATGAAAAAACATATTTTTAAGTCTAAATCTATATTGAAGGGTACTAACTTTTCGATAAAAGAAGATCTTACGCCCCAACGCTATCAATCAGTCATTGCACTGGCAAAAAAATTCGGCCAAAAGAATGTCTGGACAATCGACGGGAAAATTCGTGTTATTATCAAAGGTAAATATAATGAAACCCACCATGGATGAAATTCAAGCCCTGATTGAGGAAACACATTTGATTCAAGTTAAATTATTTATGGAGGCATGAATCTTCACTTATTCTTTACAATGTTTTTGCCACGATATGTTCAACATATTTATGCTAATTTTTTGTTTTTATGAAAGTTTTGTTTCCATTTAAATTATTTTTTGGAAACTTGATTGAATTTTTTATATATGTATGAGTGCATTAAATGCACTATCTTTCTTTGATCGTTTTGCATTCGTTACCTCTTCCTGACTGTAAATATTCTTTCAATAATTAGAATAATATGTTGGAGGTAGGCACATAACCTCTCATGTATCTTAAAATCGCCACTCTCAATGTGAGATCGCTGTTCACAGGTTTTGATTGCTTGAAAAATCTGATTTTTGAGAATGATTTTGATGTAGTGGTTATTACGGAAACATGGCTATCGCCGGATATACAGGATGATACTGTTCGTATACAGGGCTACGGAGTTGTTAGACGAGATCGGCTCAATAGGGGTGGGGGTATAGCTATATACTATAAAGCATTCTTATCGCTCGAAGTTCTGGAAAATAATGACTCTGACCACACCCTTGAACAGCTCTGGGTGATGTTAAGAATACAAAACAATTGTATAAGTCTAGGAGGAGTGTACAGGCCGCCGCACACCAATGTATTAGACTCTATTGCTGCGCTTGAAAACACAATTCTTTTCTTTACCCATCAGTTGATGAAATTATCCTTGCAGGTGACATAAACCTGAACATACTGACTACAAGTAATAATAATACAGCTCAGTTTTAAGATTTCACTGAAGCATATGGCATGTCTATAATGAATAATGAACCCACCATAGTAACAGTAGTACCTCAATTGATATAATCGCAGTCACCAATAAAAATATGGTTGTGAGTACACACACCCGGAACGCAGATGATATATCGGATCATTGTTTGGTGTACTGTATACTACAGTACAAAGTTTATAAACCCCAACAACTTTTTAAAACCCACAGAGACTATAAATATTTTGTTTATGACGACTTCTTAGATGATCTGCGGTTAATGCCTTGGTATGACATTTATCGAACTGACGATATAAATCAAATAGTATCTTTATTCAACACATACTTACTAAGTGTCTTCAATGTGCATGCTCCTGTTAAAACCGTGAGAATAAGTAAGCCGAAAGCCCCCTGGTCAACGGATACGCTCAAAATAATGATAAAAAGCAAAAATCTAGCTTTGTCCAAATACAAAAAATCTAAGAAACCTGAAGACTGGAACACCTACAAAAACCTCAGAAACATGGTGACCGCTGCTACTAGAACTGAAAAAAAACAATATCTTATTTTCATTCAAAATCAGCAAAACAGCAAAAAACTATGGAACACGTTGAATTTATTAGAAATAGTTTCGAAAAAAAAATTATAAAAATGAAATTCCAGAAAACCTTAGTGACCCTAATATTATTAATAACCACTTTATTAAGTCAGAAAATGATTTGGCTTCTGCTCCATCTAACGAAATATTAACAATTATAATTCTCAATGCCCTCCCGAACATAAACTGGAATTCTTCAATATATCATATGAGGACCTGGAGAGAATTATTAATTCAATTAAAAGTAATGCCACTGGTACAGACCAAATTTCCATTAAAATGTTGAAAATATGTATACCTTTCCTAACTCCCATTCTAACTTATATTGTCAATGTTTCACGCATGGAGTGTTTCCTGAAATATGGAAAAAAGCCATGATTTTTCCGATAACTAAAATCTCTAACCCTCAACACTAAACGATCTACGTCCAATTGATATTTTACCAGCATTATGAAAGGTAATTGAAAAAGCGGCTCATGAACAAATCTATGGATACGTAAAAGCACATGAAATACTACCAGCTCACCAATCAGGTTTCAGACAGGATCATAGTACCACTACTGCTCTTCTCAAGGTAACAGATGATATTATCCATGCATATGATAAACACGAGGCTACTATTTTTCTCTCGCTGGACTATAGCAAAGTTTTCGATACTATGAATCACACCCTTTTAATATCTAAGTTGCACCACTACGGGTTTTCAGAAATTGCAAACAATTTAAATACTTCCTTTTTATCAAACAGAAGCCAGTGTGTGCGGGTTAAAAATATGAAATCAAGTTATTTGAACGTATCGCATGGCGCTCCGCAAGGTTCTGTACTATCCCCACTCCTTTTCATTTTATACACTGCAGATTTTCATCGAGTTCTAAACCATTTTCAAATACATACTTATGCCGACGACACAAATCTCTACTACTCGGCCAGAACTGAACATATTCTAGATCAGACATATTTGCTTATGAAGAGATAAAACAGCTGGTTTCAATGTCTAAAAAACACTGTCTCAATATTAACCCCACGAAATCTTCTCTGATTGTATTTGCTAGTGAAAAAGATAGGCAAAAGGTTATAGATAGCGTATCGATTGAGGTAGAAGGGCAAAGGATCGAGTTTTGCGAAAAAATTTAATGCCTTGGTTTAGTTATTGATAATAACTTGAAATTTCATAACCATGTAAGCAATCTCATCAAAAGAGCATATTGTATAATGGAGGGTCTCTATTCCAATATACATTTTTTGGGAAGAAATTTGAGAATCACCCTGTGTGACACTTTAATTTTATCGATTTTCGACTACTGCGACATTCTATATGGTCCATGTCTTGATGGGATACAATCAGGAAGAATCCATAGAGTTCAGAATGCATGCGTGAGGTTCATATTTGGCCTAGGTTTCAGGGTACACGTCACACCTTACATCAATAAACTTGACTGGTTAAAAATGCACAACAGAAGAGAACTTCATCATGCCACATTTCTACATAAAATTTCCAGGACAAAAACACCTTTCTACCTCCTTGACAAACTCCAATGCAGACAAGAAGTACACAGCAGAGACCTTCGATATATCACTAATTTGTCAATTCCCCATCACAGAACTGTTTTCTTCGAACGATCTTTCTCTTACCGCTCCGTTGTCCTGTATAACTCCATCAGTCAAAACATGAAAAGTTTATCCTTCACAAATTTCCGACGTGACCTCAAACAATATCTCCGGGATGAACAGCGATAGTCCCATTTTGGCAATTCATGTTACCAGATTATCTCCTCTCACTTTTTTTTTCTGTCTTTTTCTCTACTTATTTGTTTTTTAACCTATTTTCATCACAGATCATATATTATTATTATTCATATTATTACTATGATTATTATTTTTTATTATCATTGTTATTATAAATGTACATGACATTGTAATTTGAATCACACTTGGTTGAGTGGAAGAATAGCTATGAGCTAAACTCTGCCAAGTAAAATAAAGTCCATTTATTATTATATTATTATATATATATATGTATATATATATATATATATATATATATATACATAAAATGGAAAGAATTTAGTGGACATAGCCCTCAGAGAAAAGAGTTAACCGTAAACACATGTTTCGGGCTCTCGGCCCTCATCAGTACGGTGGAGAAGTGCGAGGATGAACAACACTTGGTAGAAAACGACAAATCAGCGGAGTCAACAAACAGAATGGCAGCCGCTCATTTGTGGTTTCGGTCAGCAGATCCTGACTTCCAGGGCAACAACTAACGTCACCACGGAGGCAGCTATAGCTACCTGCGTGACATCCGAGTCCAGGAATATATATATATATATATTTATATATATATATAAATATATATATATATTTATATATATATATATATATATATATATATATATATAAATATATATATATATATATTTATATATATATATATATATATAAATATATATGCAAGAGAGTAATCGAGGGAACTGTTAAAAACAAAATGGAAAAAATTCAGTGTACATAGCCCTCAAAGAAAACAGTTAACCGTAGACACGTGTTTCGGGCTCTCGGCCCTCATCAGTTCGGTGGAGAAGTGCGAGAATGAACAACACTTGGTAGAAAACGACAAATCAGCGGAGTCAACAAATAGAAGGCAGCCGCTCATTTGTGGTTTCGGTCCGCAGACCCTGACTTCCAGGGCAACAACAAGTGTTGTTCATCCTCGCACTTCTCCACCGTACTGATGAGGGCCGAGAGCCCGAAACACGTGTCTACGGTTAACTCTTTTCTCTGAGGGCTATGTCCACTAAATTCTTTCCATTTTGTTTTCAACAGTTCCCTCGATTACTCTCTTGCATATATATTTATATATATATATATATATATATATATATATATATATATATATATACATATATATATATATTTGAAATAGTTTTCTTGAATCCTTCCTGTATATTTTTTTTCCGTAGTTTCTTGGGTTATTGGATTCCACAATTATTGATACATTGATATTGTTGAAGACGTTTCGTCCCGGGCCTGGGACTTCTTCAGTTCTATTTATTTAATAATAATAATAATAATAATAATAAACGTCTTTATTGTCAATAGAAAAAAAGAAAACATTACAATTTAATGAAACTGATGGCGAAGTCTAGCTTAAAGCTATTCTACTCAACCACCATGTTAGGTATATAATTTTGAGTGATATGTAGCGGTCAATTTATATTAAAATGAATTTTCCTTTTTTTGAAATTTTTCCACATAATGGAGGCCTATCAACATGTTTCTTGTTCTATAAGGAAGTCGGTTGCACAACAATTTTCTCAAAAACTACTGACACATAGTGAAGCGTTGGGAAAAGTCTCATGGCAAAAGAGCTTGTACCCTTTGAATATGGTATGGATGAAATTATTGACCGTGGTCAATTCTCCAAACTGTGGACTGAGTAGAATTGAGAGCTTCAGCAATTATTCTTGTACTTGTTTCTGGATCCTCCTCGAGAGCGCTCAAAACAGCTTCTTTCAATTTTGGGGTTCGGGCTGCTCGTGGTCTTCCAATAATGTCAGCCGCCCTCTCAAAGCTACCTGTTTCTGCCAGACGACGGTGAAGACTGGTAACTGTTGGAGCTGAAGGCAGTACTCGATTAGGAAATCGCTCCTGGTAAATACGTCTTGCTTCGCGCGCAAGGCCATAAACGAATAGACTACTCGACAAGTTGAAAATGGTCTAAAATAGAGATACTGCTCTTAAAATTATGTGTGATAGCTCATAGGATCCGGGATAACGCCTAGAAAAATGTGCCAAAAGCGTGTATTAGCACATAAAAAATTGCAAAAGTTATAAACAATTGAAGATGAAAAAAAATGGCATTTCGTTTTTTGCCAATATTTCCTAAACTATTAATATTTGTGAAATTTAAAGAAAATATTTTGAAAGAAGAGGAAATTTCCAATGAAAACCTCCCATCCCCGAACTCTATCTCGATTATTTATAATTTTAATTCAACGCTGAAAATGGGTCTCCGAGCGACATTTTTAGGTTTAAGGTAAAAAATTTTTTTTTTAATTTGTGAAAATCATGGTGTATTCGAAACACTATAAATAATTTATTCCTGTTAGAAATTTTACTCAAAGTTGATTTTTCAACAAGTTAAACGATTGTTAACTAACAAAATTTTCTCGAACTTCTGTCTTAATTGTAAATGAAAAAAAATGTTTAAATAATTGTCGTAAAAATTTTTCGCTTCGTAGACCTTCCTTATTCACATAGTAAAAAACCAAAAAAAAAAAATATTCATACTTTGTTTATAATAATTTTTGTACTTGAACAAAAACTAAAAATCCAAGTAATGTTGTTAAAAAAATTTTTTTCTTAATTATCATATTATCTTTTTTATATACAAGATATAAATTGATTAAAAAAAAAAACCCGCCATTTGTTGATAAATTTTTTTACAAACAAATTGATTATTTCAATATTTTTGAAAATTTTTTTTCCACAACTTCATTATATTACAAATATTAATTTTTTGAAAAAAAAATTACTTATTTATAATTTATATATGTTATTTTTTTTATTCCCTTGTTTATTAACTTACCAATTTGTTATAAACAAATTTTTAACTTTGTTAGATTATTTTTCCGAAACTTCTAAAATTTACAAAAACAACCATATATAACAAAGTATAGAAAAAAAAATTCCCAATTTTTCCCAATTCCCATTCCCAAAGTACAATAAAAAATTGGAAGAAATATTTTCATATACTTTGTTATATATGGTTGTTTTTGTTAATTTCAGAAATATCAAAAAAAAAAAAAAAAAAAAATTAAAAAGGACTATCAATTATGATTTTTCGAAATAAAATAATTTCTTTACTAATTATTTGAACAATAGAAATATAAAAAAACGATTCTAAACAATTAAAAATTGTTATTAAGGAAAATTATTTTTTTCAAAAATCATAATATTTGTAATATAATGAAGTTGTGAAAAAAATGTTTTCAAAAATATTGAAATAATCAATTTGTTCAAAAAATTGATCAACAAATAGCGGGAATTTTTGTTTTTTTGCAAATCAATTTATATCCTGTATCAATAAAAAAACGATAATATGATAATTAAGGAAAAAAAAATTCTTTAACAACATTTCTTGGATTTTATTGATTTTGTTCAAGTACAAAAATTATTATAAACAAAGTATGAATATTTTTTTTACCTTCTATGGCGTGATCTTGTTGAATATGTATATAAGAAAGGCTCTACGGAGCGAAACATTTTTACGACAATTATTTAAACATGTTTTTTCATTTATAATTAAGACAAAAGTTCGAGAAAATGTTGTTAGTTAACAATCGTTTAACTTGTTGAAAAATTAACTTTAAGTAAAATTTCTAACGGGAATAAATTATTTATAGTGTTCCTAATACACCATAATTTTTTCAAATGAAAAAAATTCATTTAATACCTTGAATAAATCAATTAATGTGTCGTACTCGCTTTTGACGCCGCGCGCGCAACCTAAAAATGTCGCTCGTAGACCCATTCTCAGCGTTAAATTAAAATCATAAATAATGGAGATAGAGTTCCGAGAGTAGGAATATTCCTCCTCTTTCAGAATCTTTTTTTGAAATTTCTTAAATAACAATAGTTTATGAAATATTGGCAAAAAACGAAATGCCATTTTTTTTTCATCTTCAATTGTTTATAACTTTTGCAATTTTTTATGTGCTAATACACGTTTTTGGCACATTTTTCCAGGCGTTATCCCGGATCCAATGAGCTATCACACATAATTTCAAGAGCAGTATCTCTATTTTAGACCATTTTCAACTTGTCGAGTAGACTAGAAATGCATATCGGCTAAATGAGCATTATTGTTCAAATAATAAATTTTTTCAAAATTAGTGTTTTGAAACTTACAGAAACTTCAACAAAACAACAAAACGTTTGACTGTGACATAATATGTAATTACTAAAACTACTTACTTACTTACTTTCCTCAGCATTCTTGTGAAAAATGCACAATAATGATTATAACTTCAACACGCATCGATTATCAAATAATCTACTCAATATCTAGAAAACGGTTGCTCATAGCGACTTTCAACAGCAGTAGCTTTCTTACGTAGATATGATAGAGAAATGTGCTGGAAGTACGCCAAAAATAATTATGAGTCTTCAAAAAAGAAAGAGACGAGTAAGAGCAATAATAACATCAGGTTTGAATTCGACACCTCAAAAAACATCTCAATAACAATTTTCGTTCAATTAAGGTCAGTATTTCGAAAGTTATTTAAAAAAAAACGAAAATAAAAATAAATCTTCAACACCTTGTATCTTTGAAACGGAGCGTTTCCGGACATATATTTATTTGGATAATTCATAATAGAATATTGTGAGGAATCACTTCCCGAAGTTTGTCGAAGTACTTCTGACTCACCCTGTATAAATAGGATGAAAAGCAGTGGTCCAAGCACTGTACCTTGCGATACGCCATGTGTTACATTTCTCATCTCACTGTTGAAAAGTAACTTTGTAATAAGGCAGAAACATTTATTTGGCTTCTATGATTGTTTATCCACAAAATAAAATGATTCGTACGTTACATGACATCAAATGTTTTACAATTATAGCAAAGAAAATATAGAAGTGCCCAATGCGGTTTCCTGATATATGGTATTCAAAATGTCAATACACTCCGTATCTCATACATAAACCTTGAAAAAATATTTTGGTAACGCATATGATCTATAATAAACGATATCCCCTCTATCAACGAATCTCCGAAAATATCTTTCTTTAACTGTTTATAAAACGATACATTCATTAGTTACATTCAATAGTTACATTCAATAGTTCAACCAGTCCCAAGAAAGAAGATAAGTTGAAGGGAGATGCAATCGTCATTGATATTCTTCGTTTTTCTGGTAATAAACTGCATATATTCCATCAATGCATTCGAACCAGGTAATGATTTGATTTATTTATTATTCACAAATAGATTTCATTTTGACCCAAGAGAAATATTCAAACACAGGGATCGTGAAGAAGGTATTTTGTCATAATAAAAAAAAAAGATTGTACAGTCAGTTGAAAAGTTATATTTTACAATTTCTAAAATCATCATCCATCTAGTCGATATATCATGGGCCATATGTTTATGAATCAACCTCAAACTATGACATCAATAGTTGTTTGTTTTAAATCTCCGAAAACGTATCAAATATTCCAAATCAAAATAGAAAAGTATCACCAAGTTTTCTCCAACTCTAAAATACCATACAGATATCAGATAGTTGAAGATACACATCAACAAAATTTTTGAAAAAACAGAAGTGATCTCATCTATCGAACAGAAGCACAAATATAATCATAATAGAACATACTTGGGTTCCAATCTCTGAATCAATTCACTTCCAAACGTTCTGATCTGTCATATATAGATTGCGCGTTTCACACAGATTAGCTCCGCCGGGAATTGATCCAGATCGGCTTGCCGACTTGAACCATCGATTCCAGACGGAGTTTGTCCCCATCCTCGACCTGATTGCTCCATTCCAAAATATACTAGCTTCTTTAGAAAATACTTGAGTTCAAACAGCACTTGCTCAACATAAGCTAGATTTCGAAAACAAATTAGATAGTCATATTCATGAATTTGCCAAGCAAGGCAAGAATTCGAAGCCATTGAGAATGAGCTGTCAAGTTTAAAGCATCCTACAAAGGATTCTTCAATACTTTTGAGTGTAGATACCTTGCTTTCTGAAACCAATACCACTTTAAAATCTTATAAACCTCCTTCAAAAAAAAAGGCAAACCAATGTCATTGAGTTCGGCGAAAACTACAAACTCGTCAGTCAGTCAACAGTAAATAACCCAGAACCTAAATAAATGGTCCCAAAACAACTGGAAAATAATCCAAGTGGATTTCCGGTAGTAAACACTATCACCAACCAACCCGTAATCCCCCAAACCAACGATGTTGATATGGAAACGGTAATTGATAATGTTGATAATTCCTTGAAAGAAATTCGAAAAAATAATGTTGAAATCGTACCGCCTCGCCAAAACGCTGATTACGATGTTTGGATCACAGTAACAAACCCGAAACCTAATATTGTCAGATCAAAAAGAGATAGGAAAACTATGGGAAGAAGTGATGATTCCGAATCTTCGCCTTCGGATAGCGGAAGCAAAGGTGAAAATGAAACCCAAAAAAAAAATTAAAGTCTCGCCTATTATCTTACGCGATAAATCTAAATGGTTACCACTGGGAAACTATATGGATAAATGTGTACCAAAAATCAGTTTCACAAAAGTCCAGAATTCAAATGACGGATTAAAAATCCAACCAGCTTCCCCTAATGACTACAAGAAGATTCAAGACATTCTTACTCGCAAAGATGTCCCGTACCATACTTTCACGTTACCCGAGGACAAACTTCTCAGAGTCGTATTCAGGGGCGTTCCCACTGAATTTGACGAGAAAGACATTAAAAAAGATTTAGAAAACCAAGGCTTCGACATAACTTCAGTCTCGCGTATGAAAAAATACGATAAAACAACTATGCCCATGGTTCTTGTATTAAGCAGTAGGGAAAATAAGTCAATTTATGACCCAGTGCTATAGATGCCAAAACTTTGGGCATGCGCGAAATAAAGGCTTCGCATAGCCAATGTGTGTTGAATGCGGTAATTCTCATCTTACAAATGAATGTAGGAAATCAAAAAATACACCAGCCAAGTGATGTTATTGCAAAGGCCAGCACACGGCCAACTACAGAGGGTGCAATTGTTTTCCCAAACTACAAAGGAAAACAAGTAATAGAAATAATAATAACGATGATCAATACCGAAATCGCGAAAAACGTCCCGTGGGTGCCGGTTCAACAAGACCAAGAACCTCCTATGCTAGTTCTGCTAAAAACCCTAATCCAAATGGAGAATCCGATTCGATAAAAGTTCTTGGAGAGTTCACCAACTTGCTGAAGCGACGCCCGGGGCTAAAACAATTTATTGGCCTAAACGCCCTAAGCCTCCGCAATGAGTAACACAATTACTCCGGATTTTCTGAACATGGTGACTTGGAATGCCATATATCAAAGAAATATGAGCTTATCGACTTTTTAACTGAATATAATATAGATATAGTGTTCCTACAAGAAACGTACCTCAAAAACGACCACGTTGGCATTCCAAATTATAAAATATTCAGAAAAGAAAGACTTAGGAGGCGAGGAGGAGGAGTTGTCATTGGGGTGAAACGATACCTTTCCGTAGTCCAAGCCGACTTAGATTCAAATAGAATGAATAACATGGAGGCTGTAGGCGTTGAGGCCAATACCCAGAGAGGTCGTCTTCGACTAGTGTCAGTTCACAACCCCCCAACAAGCATACTATCTGAAGACGCTCTTGATAGCCTAATCGGTGAAGTTAACACGCCAACAATTTTAGCGGGCGATTTTAATGCAAAGCACGTTTCGTGGAGCAGGGTAACAAACCAAAACGACCTCAGACTGCGCAGACATTGCGATAACTCAAACCACATAATTGAAGCACCTGATCCTCCAACTCATCACGGAGCAAACAGATCAGACATATTAGACATAGTACTATATAAAAATATTACTTGGAATATTAATTTAGAAAGCCTCAGCAAACTAAGTTTGGACCATAATCCGGTCTCTATTATCTTAGGCCAAGGACAGTCTGCCCAAGTGGATAGCTATTATAAAACAACAAATCGGAAAAAATTTAAACTACGCTTAACTGCGCCCCAGAATTATTAGAAACGCCGGACGAACTAGATATTGCTCTCAACAAATTTGAAGAAACAATTACTTAAAACTTTTACGATTGCTCTGTTAACATAAGAATACCCCCTCCGAACTATAATACCTCACCGCCAAACGTTGAACTCCTAATTAGGAAAAAAACAGAGCTAGAAGCCGCTACCAAGCGTCACTAGCTGGTTATGATAAAATCTTTCATAACAGCTAAAACCAAAGGGTTAAAAATGCAGTTTAAATGTTCAAGAACGATAGATTGGGAAAATCCTTGGAGAAATCAACCCTACTGATCCGAATGGAACTTCGAAGCTGGTGAGAAAACTCAAACACAAAAAAGTAAATTTACCTTTTATTCATGGACCAAACGGTCTGAAATATAGCGGCGCTGATAAAGCCGAAGCCTTCGCTGATACCATAAAGCGACAGTTCCGGGTAAACACCCATCCAAATGATGATATAAATCGATCGAAAATAACATCAGAAACCGCTTGAGGGAGCATAATGATGACGTAGTACGTCCTGCCCCTCTTGACGGAATAAAAGGTCTTATAAAAAGACTGAAAAAGAAGAAAGCCCCAGGACTAGATAAAATTTCTAATGAGATCCTGAGAAAAACACCTGAAACACAAATAACTTCTTTAGAAACATAATCAATAACGCAATCCGCTTAAGATACTTTCCCAAAAGACTGGCCAGGATCCAACATTTCTCCAAAACATCGACCCATAAGTCTTTTATGCAGCGTCGAGAAAATAGCAGAAAGAGTTATCCTGCAAAGATTACAGAAAGAAATAGAAGACTTGAATTCAATACCGGATTTCCAATTTGGATTCAGGGAATTCCACTCAACAGAGTTGCAGGCCTCGAGACTGGTCGAAAATGCCATCTCAGAATTAAACAAAAAACAATTGGTTCTTGCCCTATTTCTAGACGTCGCAAAGGCATTCGACTGTGTCTGGCACTCAATGAGTTCCACCTTTCATTGGGTTTAATTGAAGTAATCGCTTCCTTCTTAGAAAAAAAAACCTTCCAAGTCCGAGTTGAAAATTCACTATCAACATCTAAAGAGATACTTGCTGGAGTCCCCCAGGGCGCAGTACTGTCGCCAACCTTATATAATATATTCATGAGTGATATCCCAGAGTGGAGAAACACAAAAATCTCCCTATATGCCGACGACACGGCAATCCTAGCCTACTCTCGCAATAAAAATCATGCTGATTCCTCCAAGACGCGGTTAATAATCTAGAAAGTTGGTTCCTCGACTGGAAGATCGCTGTAAACCCTAACAAAACGCAAGCCACCCCCTTGGACAGATTCCTAAGAGACCAAACTGCTGAAATTGACATCGCAAACCATAATATCAAATGGGCAACAAACGCCAAGTATTTGGGACTAACTTTTGACCGCAGATTAACCTGGAATAAACATGTCACTGAAATAAAAAGCAAAGTCACCCACAGAATAGTAGCACTATATCCATTTCTGAACCGAAAAAGTGAAGTTAATTTAAAAACAAAAACGTTATTATATAAAACAGTCATTAGACCGGTCATTACCTATGCCTCCGCAGTCTGGGAGCAAATTTCAAACTCAAACATACTGATCATCGAACGGGCGCAGGGGAAAGTCATGCGGATGATCACAAATGCTCCGTGGTACGTGCGAAATAATAACATATTATCAGACCTTAATCTCACAAAGATTGAAGACCTCATTCATGAGCGCAATATTGCGTTTTTTAGTAAAGACGAAACCCATGAAAACTTATTAGTTAAGGAATCTGTAAACTACACTACAGACGACCCCACTGAATATAAATGGCCAAAACTATCGCTAGTTAAGGCCAGAACCACGAGAATTAAAAACATCTAAGAACGATCATTAAAGTATATCCATAGGATGAATCTTAACATCAAAACGTTCCATTTAATTTTCAAGGAACAACAAAATCATTCTCGACTAATTTAACAAAGAACACTGAAGGAAATCAGATATGATACTAAGATGAAAGAGTAAAGAGGCAATGCCTCAACTCGGTAAATAGCCAACGTTCACAAACAAAACAAACAAACAGATTAGCTGTTTCATAATTTTCAATCTAATTAACACGAACAAAACAAAGCTCTCACGAAAGGAGCACACATATACACATACAGGTGAAGCTTATAAAGCGTGTGTTAAAATTAGGCACTTTAGGTATTCTACTGATGATTTTCTGCTTTTCAGGATATCTCATAATTCAACCCACAGAAAAATATGTGGTTCAATGGAATATCAATATCAAAAATATGAATCTTCGAAGCAACATATTTAATTTCATTTCATGATTGAATGGAGTGATTCCCAGAAAGATTCCGTGAGAAAAACACTCTTTCAATCGTAAAATTGTTGGATAATAAATTCTGATCATCTCATTTCAATATTCATATCACAATTTATATCTGCACAACTGATCCACAAATACCTCGATTAATGTATTCCATTCAAAAAAAATTGAAAGTCATCTTCTTATAGAATATTACATCCAATATCAACCTCATCATTCATATATAATGATAAAGGAATTTTGATTTACTCCATCATTCGAATATTTCACCAACGTTCAGAACTGAGAAAAAAACATATTGAGCAACGGTGATTATTATTCGAACTTTCTATTTTTCCGAGTAATCATTTTTAGCAGAAAGTTTCAGGTGTTCATCCGATAATGTTGTGAAATTGAGAAGAGCTGGGCTTTTCAATATCATTCAGAATAAAATCTAAGGGAGATGTGGGGAAACTCCTATCTTCGGTATGTTTCCCAATTGGATATCATAACAACGATACCCATTTGAACTTCTCGGTACTTTTTCATAGATGAATTGAATGATTATTTGACCCATACATCCTCATTATGAAACCACTATCGAGTGTTCTGTTGGAAAATATAAAAAATTCAACAGTATTCATTTCCTTCTGCTTCTCAAAATTGACAACTACCATTCCATCATGATTTCCCTTGAGAAAATCCATGTTACATCTAGAAATTAGTATTTCCGCACACATTTTGATTAATCAGATATTCCCAAAAAAGTTCTCAAGTAGGCAGGTTGGAGTTTTTCAATGGGAGCTTCGTGATTGTCATCAGTTCTGGATTCAAATCCCAACTGTAGCGGTAGATCATGGAATAAAATTGTACATGGGATTGAACAACATAGAGCTGTTTATATTTATCTCATAAATATAATACATTGTATTCCGAAATGTTATCTGGATTGTCTCATGCATATCTTTTATTTTCGACTGTATTAATCTCTCTGGAAATCCCGAGAGTGGAACTCCATTAAATTTCATTTGAACTCTCGTCTTGATTCACTAAGGGATATTTGTGTACCACTATTCACTTCTGTCTCTGCAGTTATACGAGAAATACAATTCTCAACAAGATTTCAGCATCACACTAGTCCTTGATAGACTTCGACAAGGTGAGTTGGACGGTTATCTCTGAAAACTGATTGGTATTCTCTGAAAACACAGAAAACAAGAGGACGTATATATACAGGGTGAGTCAGAATGAGACCGACAAACTTCGACTATGGATTCCTCACCTCATTCTGAGGTGGAAAGTCGCCATGAAGGTATGTCCTAAAATGCATCTCCTCTGAGATACAGGGTGTCGATAGTACGAAAAAAATTAAGATTTGATTTGTTTTCTCGAAAATTCCTGAAGGAAAAAAATTGAAACTTGGTACACTGATCAGGGTTTATCAACGGGCTAATTTGAAGATATAATTTTTTATTTTCGTAAACCAGTGGCGTAGATACGATGGCATGTGGTCATATATTCCTTCATATTTTCTTGGGAAGTGAATGGACGAATGAGCGTTTGACATCAGTACGGATCGTCGATACTCAGAAAAAAGATATGTCCTTAGTAGAGACATTATTTCCCATATGCAATAATCGCATAATGCTAATTTCTTACAACATATCGGATTATGTGTCAACCTCCTGAACATTTTCTAATGCTGGGAGAATCGGAAACATAATACGGGTGAGTCAGAATGAGACCGATAACTCCATTTTTCCATTCATCATATTATTTGATCGAATTGATATCGCGGATTCACGGATATGTTACCATACTTCCTTGCTTATGAGTATTCCGACAGATCAACTGACAAACAAACCCAACCTTGAATTCATAATACTCCAGTTAGATAAGAAAGTTAAGGTCTGAAATAATGTTCGCGAAAAACTGAAGATGAGTACTCTCAATTTGTTGAAGTTTATGTTGGAGTATCATCATCAATGCCATTTCTGACTGAATTATCTGGGAAAATATTATCCAATCAATATGTTTTCAATGAAGAAAAACAATTATTGTGTATTAATATCTACTTAAATGATAGAAACGGTTAAGTGGGTACAGTACATAGAAACAAACAAGGCATCAAAGCAAATGTTCAAATGGACCACCATTTTGTTTAATACACAATTGGCATCTCCGTATCATCAACTGTCGCACGCTTTGGAATATTCCTGGTGTGTCCAGTATTAACGTAAATGCTGCTAAAATTCTTGCCGTTAAATTTTCCACAGGTTCTACAGGTGTTTCAAACAATAGGGATTCAAGGGATCCCTACAAAAAAAGTCTGGTGGAGTTGAATCCGGAGAACGTGCAGGCCAATGTATGGGATCACTTCTACCTATCCATCGATCATGGAAAATTTGATCAAGAAATTGACGAACGATGGTGCTCCGTCATATTGATACCACATTCTCTGATGAACCATAGAGGTACTTTTTCAAGTAGCTCAGGTGAAAGATGATCAAGAAACACTCAGTGGTTCTGCCCTTTCAAACATGGAGGAAGAAGATATGGTCCAACGATACGATTTTCGATAATTCCTACCCTAATATCCAGAGAAAACTTTTGTTCGCAGCCTTTTCGAAACATTCCATGCGGATTTTGTTCATCCCTACTATTGAAATATCCATTTCTTGTGAAACATGCCTCATCCGTAAATAGAACATATGTATGAAAGTCGTTTGCTCCTTCATACATGTTCGAAAACCATTCACAAATAATCTACGAGGGCCATAATCACCAGCATCTAGGGCCATCGCCTTCTGTAGGCGAAATTGATATAATAGTTGTTCACGTGCTACCTGACTCACTGTTGATTGTGACACTTGTAACCTATAGGAAATAGACCGAGTGCTGGTTGAAGGATCTGCTGCTAATCGTTCAAGAATTTGTTCTTCCGTAACATTATCTCTCCTTGTTCTATTCACACCACAATGGTGTTCACTGGATTTTAACGACCCCGTTTCCTTCAATCGTCGATGCATAGCTACAAAAGTAGTAAAATGTGGATGATGTCGGTTTGCATATGATATAATGATATGTTGATTTAATTCAGCAGCGGCCCTGTTATTTCTCCCTGTTTCACCATAAACGAAATGCTTATCTGTATATTCTTCAAATGAATAATACATTTTGAAACGATGTTCACTGACTGAAATGAAGACAGATGACTTGACAATAATACAAACTGTTTTGTGTTACTGTCAATTATGTCTAATGTAAGTATCGATATATCAGTGTGTTTCTACCGGAAACAATAAAAAAGGCTACGTTTCTTTTTAGTTTCAAATTTCGTGTATGTTTCATGCGTGTACTGAACAGCCTACCACAAACTAGCATGAAAGGCTCGACTTTGCAACTAGTTATCACGAATCGAAAGAAATCATTTAAGTGAATATTGATACACAATAATAGTTTTTCTTCATCAAGAACATGTTGATTGAATAATATTTTCCTAGATAATTCAATCAGAAATGGCTTTGATAATGATACTCCAACATAAACTACAACAAATTAAGAGTAACTAGCATCAATTTTTCGCAAAAATTATTTCAGACCCTAACTCTCATCTAAGTGGAGTATTATGAATTTGAGGTTGGGTTTGTTTGTCAGTTGATCTGTCAAAACAATCATATCCAAGAATGGTAACATATCAGTGAATCCACGACATCGATTTGATGAAATAATATGAGGAATGAAAAAATCGGTCCCATTCTGACTAACGCGTACTATGTTTCCGATTCTCCAACATAAAAAATGTTCAGGAGGTTGACACATATTACGATTTGTTGTAAGAAATTAGCATTATGCTATTATTGCACATAGAAAATTATGTCTCTACTTAGAAACCTCCACTTTTAGGCACATGTAATGTTATGACGGTCATTTGTCCATTCAGTTATCCCAAGAAAATATGAAGGAACATATGACCACATACCATCGTAACTACGCCACTGGTTTACGAAAATGAAGAATTATAATTTTGAATTAGCACGTTGATAAACCTTGATTAGTGTACAAAGTTTGACATTTTGGAGAAAACAAATTAAATCTTGATTTTTTTCGTATTTTCGATACTCTGTATCTCAGAGGGGATGCTTTTCAGGACATAGCTTGATGGCAACTTTTCACCTCAAAATGAGGTGAGGAATCTGTAGTCGGAGTTTATCGGCCTTATTCTGACTCACCCTGTATATACAAGATATCCCGTATCGTTCAAATCTGGGTAGTGCAGAATAGCCATAACTTAAAGTAAGAAAAACGCAAAACTTGTATATCCATTTTTATTTGTTTCGAAGTTACTGGTCTATGAATGTGATTGTCAGATCTTGAAAAAAATTACTCTCGAAGTCAATAAAAACTTATTTCTTTCAACATGTGGTTTCACATGTATGGCGCACCAGCATATTTCGGAATTGCCATCCGAATTTGGGTTGACCTCAATTATCCAAGATGGATTGGTCGAGGTGGTCCTGTTGCATGACCACCAAGTTCACGCGATCTCAATCCCCTCGATTTTGATTCATGGGAGTACATGAAAGATTCAGTCTATGCGCAAGTTCCAAATACAAGAACAGAGTTATTGGATCGTATTCATCTGGCTGCCGAACAAATCCGACAAAACAAGCTTTTAATTCAGCAATTTTTGGGGAACTACGTGTGTTTTCTTACCATTTACAAATCTGAAAAAAAGAAATAAGTAGTACCCGAGTTACCTTGAGATTGTTGGGGTATCGTATAAAATATTCGTACTCAATTTTTCAATTTCAATTTATTTTATTGATGGCAATGTACAACATAGTGAATATAATCATAGTAATATTAAATGAGTATTATTAAATATATAACTTTTCAACCCAATTTGAGTAGCCTGCTACACCTAAACACTTAAGTGCTTGTGTTGTGCTTTGCAGCACTCATCAAAAGGGGGTTGTGTGTGAAATATGGTTGACGCTTGATGGGGGAGAAATTGAAGCTAAAGGTGTTAGTTGGATATTAGTTTTTTTTTTTGTACTTTTAAAAGAGATTATCAATTTTTTTTTTGTTGGCGAGTATGAATTTTTTTATGGAATATTTGAATTTGTTTAATTTTTCATTTTTTTAAATTCTAGTGGCAGATAGTTATGAAGTTTTGGACCATGGAAGTGTACAAATCTTTGAGAATGACTCTTCTTGAACAATGGCAAATTCACAGACATATTTTCGCATGATCTGGTGTTTTTTGGTTGGTGTGTCATATCATTTTTATGAAAAACATCCAGATCAGGCATGAGTAGGTATAAAGGCTTCTTACATCGAGTAGATTAGATTCTTTGTAGAGTTTTTCAGTAGAAAATAACTTATTTTTTTTAAATATTATCTTCAAAATAGTATTTTGAACTATTTGTATACACCCTAGGTTGCTATTGTACATTCCCCCCCATGCAGTGATGCAATACCTGATAACAGATTCTGCTAATGGGTAGTATATGGTTAGCATATTTTTTTTGTCCACTATATCTTTCAAATAGTGGAATTTATGGATGAGTTGTCTCAGCCTCTTTCGTATGTAAAGGGCATGTTCATCCCATCGAATGTGTTTGTCTAAGACAACCCCTAAATATTTCATTTTGTCGGTTTTTTCAATCCTGGGGCATGTACATGGATCTTGATTACAATAAAATTTGTGTATTTTAAGGGTTTCATTTTCTGGTTGATCATTATTTCGTAGTGAGATAGTCATAAATTTTGTTTTGCCAATATTCAAACTTAAGAGGTTGAGATCAAGCCATAATTTTATATCTTTCAATCCTTTTTCAGCTGCTGGAAAAACCTCTGACCAAGTATCTTTAGTGAAAACTAAGGCGGTATCATCAGCATATGAGACAAGGTGACCCTGGAAGTTTTTTATGTGTGTGATGCTGTTGATATACACCAGAAACAGTATAGGCCCTAACACCGTCCCTTTGGGGCACACCAAGAGTCACTGTAGACCATTCACTTAACTGATCACCCACTTTGACCCTTTGTCTTCTGTGATAGATAATCTGCAAGATACTCAGTGGTATGCCTCTTACCCATACCTGAATAATTTATCTAGGAGTATGTCGAGAAACTGTCGAAAGCTTCAGTCAAGAAAATTCTAAGCATTTTTCCGACCTATCCAGGGCATCAACACATTTTTGTGAAATCAAGTACAGCATTTTCTGTATTGAATTTTGTAAAACCAAACTGTCTGTTGGTTATTATATTATGTGTATTGAAAAATCCAATTAGTCTCTTTTTAATACTTTGTTCGAATATTTTCGCGAGTTATCTATCACAGATATTGGCCTATAATTTCCTGGATCACTTATCCCCTGTTTTGTGAACGGAGTTACGGTAGATTCTTTTCCCATTGGGAAGGAATTTTTCCTTCACTATATGACGGATTTATTATGTATGTGAGCGGTTCAAGAATGTATCTATGAATTTGTTTGATTGTTTTGTAGTTATTTTATCTGGACCTGGTAACAGTTATTTTTTAATTTAGAAATTATCTCAATCAGTTCATTATTTTCAACAGGCTGCAGAAATAAACTAGTATGGACAAACGGTTCTTTAAAAAGGTATTGGGAACATCTGGTTTTTCAATTTTTCTGCATTTCATGCCACAGATGTGAAATACTCATTTAAAATATTTGTTTTTTTATTCTCGTTCGCTAGTTCTCCGTTTGGCAGTTTATGGAATATCTGCAATTCTTTTATCCTTGTTGTTATTTGTTATCTCATTTATTATTTTCCACGTTTGTTTCGAGTTTTCTTCGGTGGCATTGAGTTTCTGTTTATAGTATTCGTTCTTAGTATGTTTAATCAAATTGTTTAGTCTGTTTCATAAACCGTGTATTCTATTATTAATTGTTCTGTTTTGTGTTTTAGCATAATTTTTTCATTTTATCTCTTTTACGTATTGATATTACCAACCTTTGTAATCCAGGGTTTTAGTTTCTTTTTATATGGTATTTTTATTATTTGGTTGATTTGTTTAAATATGTTTTAAGTTTCAACGAAGCTGTTATTATGCGGTCTGTATCTCTTGCAATTGTGGGTTTCTTTGCCAATTCCTTTTCCAGAAGGGAATCTAATTTTATAATAAATTCTCTCATAGAAGTTTGTTGTCATTAATTGAGGTATCTGTTTTTGTTCGGTATTCGTATGATAAGTGCGTGTAATGATCTGACAAATTTGTATGTATAACCGACGATTCAATATTTATGTTTTTGCATTTATTTTTTTATTCACGAAAATGTGATCTATTATACTATTGATTCCTTAAATGATCTAGTAGGGACATTAATATAGATAAAACCATTTTCATCCATTATATTCAAATAGTTCTGTACGTTGTTCGAATTTTTCAAGTAAATTAATGTTGATGTCGCCAATGAAAATCTCAATTGGGTTTTGATAAGTTTAAAAGTGGTTCTGAAGATCCCTTTGATAGGTTGAAATATCTATAGATGGGGGGTCGATAGGAAGCCGTTATACCAACTTGTAGAGTTTTCTCATATATGAGTGAAGTTCTATAGTTTCCGTTTCTGTTAGACTGCATATCGTTACACTTGATACTAGTTTATTATTGATATAAATAATCAGACCATCATTTTATTCACCTTCGATTCATTATAGTGAGCAGTGAAATTATCTATATTGAATTCGCTCACCAGGTCTATATTCCACGTTTCAGATAGTACAATGATGTCCAAATTTCTAGATTATCCGCTATGTATACTAACAATTCATCAAAATGTTTTCAAACTCCTTAATTAAAATGCAAACCCCAACGTGACTCCTTTAGCTTCATTTTCACCCCTACACCATTCTTCAAAATCATTGAAAAACATAGGGTTTTAATTTCTTTTGACTGTCCAGAATATCTAAAAATCTATCATTTATATGTAGTATCGATTACTGAAAAGAAAATGTTTGTAAGAAGAAAAAAATTAATGGAACAGGTTTGATAAGACAAATATAAATAAAAGTTAAGTAACACTTGTAACAATTATTGATGTGTTCATCCAGCGAACTTCATATCCCTATAACATGATAGGTATTTATACGCATCCGTATCAAGAAATATTTTATAAAAGTCAGTTTTGGATTTTATTATGTTTATCTTATTGTTCAGAATAACGTAAATCTTGCCTGCTTCCGTCCATACACTTCTAAGGGAGGTTTTTCCACAGTTTTGGCTAACAGTTCTACCCTAAGGTTGTGAGGTCCTCTCGTATCACGATCCCAGTGCCCTTAAGTATTTTTTTTTTTTTATGATATATCTCTTGTTTCTTTCTATGTTCTTCATTTTCAGGAAAATACCTCTTGCTTTCATTTAGTTTGCCACTCTATAGCATATATCAATGTCATTATCATTCAATTCGATGTTCATTTTTCGTTTAGGAGTTGTATTAGTCGTAATTTGTATTTTCTTTCGGTTCTTCCTTCAAGTTGAAAATTTTGAATTTTTCATTCTGTTTTCTTGATCCATATTATCTAATTTTTGGACAAGCGTATTGTTCTGAGTTGTGACGCATTCAATTTTGCCATACAAATTCTTGATTTTATTTTCATTCATTTCTTCGAATTCCGAGTGCTTCTTTTCCATATCATAGATGGTTTTTTCAAGTTGGGACAGTTTTTCATTCATCGTTTTTGTGACTGCATCCGATACACTATCAGCAATACTTTTTATCAGAACTTGGTCTTTTAAACACTTACTTATCGCGTTGTTGACTACATTTCTGATTTCTTCACTGGTTTTTCGCGTAAGCACCATTTTCACAAAATTTCCAATGCACTGAAGGAATCGGCAATGCTTTACAATGTGGATGTACAACTTTTCGCACTTAATTTAGCTGTATTTCTCGAATATTAGATCGTTTTTGTGGGAGCACAATTTCACACCTACTCACCGTCGAACATCGATCAATACAAATCTTCAAGAATATATAATGAAGCTGAAAATCATATGCAGTACCTTCCTGATAGCGTGAACGTTGAAATATTAGCCAAATGTTTTTTATTTTTTATTTTAGAGTGTATTATCGAACGTCAAAATTTTTGATAAGTGATTTTATTATTCAATAATTATAATGACAGCGATGGTAACCAAAAAGTAAATGAAAAGTATGTTGGATCTATGAAAAACTGAACTGGAATGATGATGTTGAATATTTGTACATAACACACAGTGTACGCCGCCCTGCAAACATGTTACGCGTGGGCCTCTAGAGGCACTTTAAAAACAGCCGACAGACAACATAAGCGGGCCATAATCCTGATACGACGTCGGCCCGGCTAGCCCGTGTCGCGACGGCCATCAGTAGGCCTCCAGGCTACCACCCGCTTTATAACATAGCGGGACTTCAGCGGATAGACAGAGTTAAGATACACTGATATTGCATGGTACAGATTATGGTGCGATTGCGTGTATCCTACTAATCAACCGCGTCATTCCACTTTTGGGATTTCATCAATGATCCATGCAAATATACAGGGGCATCCAATTCAAAATGCAGTACATGGAAGTATAGGGTATCTTGGAAGGCAATGAGCATAGAGACGGTTTCAATGAAAACAAAATGGCACATATAAGCGCCTAAGAACAATCCAGCATCATATCTTCGAAAACAATGTAACTTCAATGAAGATAGATCATTATTGTACATAATATAAATTCACCAAACATTCAGAATCGACTGATTCATGGACTAGATATATACAGTTCACTGTTTTCTTTCTCTGAATCCACTAATTGTAGAGGATTTCTGAAACTGTAGAGCCAGATTGTTCCTATTTACCTAAACAGACAACTTTTTCTCCATTCCAACCATTTTTATTGTATCTCAAATGGTTTCCAAGATACTCATCCATATTTTCCACATATTGCATTTCAAACTGGCCTGGCAAAAATATTTCACCGAATAGATAGAATGACAACACACAAATCTGAAAAAACTCTCGCCACTGTCATTATTTTTCATGACCATATATCACAATGACCAATAACCAGACAAAATAGAAAATACCCGATTTGTTGACATCCTACACGAAAGCAGCAGTAGGGCCAACTGCGAACGTGATATTCAGTAATGCCAATGTTGCAGTTTCATTACAGAAGTCGCAGCGGTGCGTAATGCCACACACTGTGTCTAAAAGACATCGGCACGATCATCGCAAATCTTTAACGGGTAATTTCTAGCTAAATTCAAAACATCCATGATAAATATGCGTATGTTCAGAAAGCGGCAAAACTGCTTACCGCAGTTAACAGCAACGGCCCGTCTATTTATCGCTCATTCATGTTTGCTGGGCGGGACCGAAAGTAACTAATTTTCTGTTGGAATGCCTGACCTTCATACATTCTAACCCGTAAAGGTGCTGGAAAACCATTTGTATTGAGAGTACCTTTCTATCCTTAATTACTAGAGTTCATACAACCTCTGTGACAAAACAATAGGTACCTCCATTGAAAACTGTTCGGGAAGTGAATGTTTATGTAGGAATTGTCTCAAGGTTGTGATCAGTGATAATATTATCATATAACACGTTCCGAGACTCGGCGTAATGGTCAGAGGTCAAATAAGGAGACATCGATACGAGACATTACTGTCAACAGTGAACATCGATGTTGATAAAATATCATTCAATAAACGTCGATGTTTCTTGACATATATGTACTTTTGGTAAATTATGTGTTGGCTTTTCTCCAGCTGCCTTGTGTATTTATTGGAAAATAATATGCGCCTTAGTTTTAGACTCGTGCAGTTCAAACTCCGTCCTTCCCGAATAAACAAAATGAGAGTGATACATAATTTCTTAGGTAACCAAAGTTCGAACAGAGTAAACTGAATCGTTTACTCTCTTTGACCAAAGTTCATATTTCAGTACTACAAACTCCAGAGTCCGTGAAAAAGTTGAAATATTTCAACCGCATGCGCATTGCACATTAAAGTTAGAAGTGATTAAAGGTTGAGTCATAGTTTATATTGGTTTCGTGCACCTTTGACAGATGGTCGACATTGCAGGTAAAACAATCTCACTTTTCCGATTTGTTTATATTGGCAAGATGAACATTTTTACCGATTTCGAAAAAAAATCGGTAGATGGATTACATATGTTATTCTTTAATTCGTAAATGATCATGCCTCCGTATTGTGCTTTTGTGAAATGCATTTTTTTTTTCTTTATACCGTTCTCGGTGAACATTATCTAAACTGGAATAATATTCCGCCAGGTCAATTGTCACGATATTTTACTCGAAATACAATAAAAACAGTAAAAACTTCGAATGAATATTCTTTAACAAGCTGAGCAAATGTGTTGTTAGACCTCCAATGTCGACCATCTGTCAAATGTGCACGAAACCAATATTATTTTCTTCAAACTAAATCCGTATCAAAAAGATCTTCCTCAGAAACCGAATTTGACTTCCTATCAGATAAAATACGTAGTATCTACAAATTGTGTAAGTACTTCAGTAATAGCAAGAATCTTTCCTTCAATTCCTTCCATATCTTGAATTTCAATTGAATTTTGAATCATTTTGGACGGTGACAACTGACAAATAACTTATTTGTTTCGTTTCGTTCCACATAAGATGTCTAAAAACTTATACCTGTAAATGTTTGGGATCGACTTGGCGACACTTGGCCTACTTGATAATAGAGATTACTAGCGTGTCAGATGGCGCCAATTCCATTTCAGTTTCAATTCAGTAACAGGGTATATTTGTTTCCTCATATTCCTTTTTGGGGCGGACTGTTCGCGGATTCTAATTCTAGCTTTGCTATTGGTTGAAAAGAGACATCTGTCAAACTCGACCAATAGCAAAGCTAGAATTAGAAGCCCCCGAACGTTGCACAAAGAAAGCACTGTCTTGTTGTTTTCCGTATTTTGCACCATATGAATTTG